>JAWMCH010000246.1:27500-67412 GCA_033675125.1 Athetis lepigone | reverse complement strand
GAAACACAAGTTATTGTGACCGTGGTCAGATTACACTTACGATAAGAGGTGCTTGACAGATGAATGACGTAATATAATGCCCGACCTCTGTGGGAGTCTAGAGGTTAAAAAAATCAAAATTAAATTAAACTTGGACAGACCCAGCATACTTACATATATCAAATTATTACTAAGGTAGTAAAGGTTCTCCCATACACCTACCTCCATCCCTTATTTTATTCCTTTAGGATAGGAATTACTAAAAATCCTGTCTTTGTGGTTACCTGTTCTTTTCAAAGAACACACCGTGCAAGTTTCACATCTCTTGGACGAGCGGTCGAGCGGTTACAGCAGTGTGTTGAGATATCAACAACCAGTCAGTCAGTTTATAATTTCATATTATATAGATACATTTTATAATTTTGTTAAAAGTAACTAAACTAATAATTAAATGCTATTCATAGTTTGTACTAGAAAGACAGTTACACCCTTTACCTTTACTCTGCTTTACAGTTGGGACAGGGTATTATAAAATTTTATAAGCTTTTACACTAACTGGTTGGCCACTGTTGTCTGCTCTAATTATGGACACAAAATATCATGCTCTTTAACCCTGGGCATGCTACTGTGTGCTGAGTCCACAACTGAATTGGTTTTAGTCATTTAGAAGGAGTTCTTAGAAAAACAAGATCTGTAATCAGTAGTAGCTGGGATAGTCAGGAATACTTCCATAAATTAAAATTAGATTAGATCAGTGCTGCGGCGCTCACCTCGTGCGGCATCTCGCCGCCGGAGAATTGTTGGCAGACGCTCCCGGTGGCCATCACCATGTGTGATGTGTTAATTAATACGCCTATAGACTGTTCCCCACGTTTTGAAAGAAAATTGATCTTTCCTTAGTATTGCATCTAGCTATTATTTTGTATTGATTTCTAATAAACTTATCTATTGTTGTTTGTTGAATTGATTTGTCACAATAACATTGTACCGTAAAGTCACTACAATTGCCAAGACAAGACCACGATATTGCCTAGATTTTTAATGGAAAATTTATTGACTTTTATTCATTCGCATCCGTGTAATACGTTTTTAGATAAATAAAGCAAATAAAAAACTAAATTGTTTTAATTCAAAGTCAGCTACGTATCTAAAATTTTTTGATTTTGTTTGACATCACAAAACTGTCTTTATCTGACCGTCTGACGTCTGTCAAAAAGCCTCAACTTCATTTTTTTTTTTTTTTTTTACCCTAATGGGAAGGCTATAGTCTTTCAACCATATTGCCTAGTCTTTCGTCTTGATATTTTCTTCCGTGATATATTTGTGTAATATTGTCTTTCGTTTTTATTTCTCATATTTTTTTTGCTTTTTTAGTATTTTAATTTTATTTTTTTATCGTCTTTCGTTATAAGTCTATTCAATGTAATTATTCATGTCCGTTATGTAGGTATATCATTAGTTTTTGTCAAATCCGTGAGCGTCATTGTCAATGTCAAGTCAAACATGACTTGAACAAACATGTCAAATTTATTTGTAGCCGTAGCTTATTTCCTAGTTTCCTCTAGCACAAAATATAACCTACAAAACTATGTACACAATTTATTTAGGTTTAAATAAAGTATATTATAAATGCATAAAATATGTAAAAGCATAACCTAAATCTCATTTACAGTTTCTAATATAAATTTGTACAAATTTTAATATATATAAGTTGAGGCATTCATAAGTAGCTCCTGAATGCATTGCGGGACCATATCAGGTTTTTTATAAATTTTCAAAAGTTCATCCGACAACACAAGGCGCTGAATGTTGAAAGACGAACACTCAAAGAAGATGTGATGTAAAGATTGCACTTTTTCCAATTGACAGTATTCACAATAAGGCGAGTTAACCATTTTAAGACGATGAAGATGATAATTTAAACGACAGTGACCGAAACGCATACGACAAATAAATGAATAAAATTTTCTATTTATAAACTTGCTATTCTTACAAAACCAAGGTATGGAGTTAATTTGTACATCCAAAGTAGCAAACCAAGTGCCTTTATTTTCTACATGTGTGGACTGGTAGGAATGTCTTCCCCACGCCTGATACATACGCTGTTTTAAAAGACTAACTGCGTCTGTATGTGGTATGGAAATACTCATATCAGTATTTGGAATCAATTCATCTAGATCAACGATTTTTTTGGCCAGATAATCTGCCTTTTCATTTCCTGTAACGCCAATGTGTGAAGGTACCCAAACAAAACCAACTTCAATATTAGAATAAGACAGTTCTAGGTCATGGTATACGAAACGGGGCACTATGAAAAAAAGACTTAGAAAAATTTCACCCAAAAACAACGCCTAATCAAGCCTTCGGGATCTGGTGGGATGTGGGAGTACTAGGGTGGGGAAACACCGGGGGACGACCTTAAGGTCAATGACCTTGACCCTAAGGTCAAGGTCAAATTTATGAAAACGCAGGAAAATGACGGGGAACGCTCGAAGTAACTGACCTTGACGCCAAGGTCAATGACCTTGAACTCAAGGTCAAGGTCAAAATTTATAAAAACGCAGGAAAATAATGGGAAACACCTGAAGCCAGTGACCTTAACGCCAAGGTCAATGACATTGAACTCAAGGTCAAGGTCAAAATTCATAAAATGCAGGAAAATGATAGAAAACACCTGAAGTCAGTGACCTTGAAGCCAAGGTCAATGAAATCGAACTCAAGGTCAAGGTCAAAATTCATAAAAACGCAAGAAAATGACGGGGAACGCCCGAAGTCAGTGACCTTAACGCCAAGGTCAATGACCTTGAACACAAGGTCAAGGTCAAGTACTTAAAAACGCAGGAAAATGACGGGGAGCGTTAGGGGTCAGTGACCTTAACGCCAAGGTCAATGACCTTAAACTCAAGGTCAAGGTCAAATTTATAAAGACGCAGGAAAATGATGGGAATCGCTCGAGGTCAATGATATTGACGCCAAGATCAATGACCTTGAGCTCAAGGTCAAATACTAAAAACGCAGGGATATGACGGGGAACGTTAGGGGTCAGTGACCTTGACGTCATGAATAACCTTGATCACTAAAAGTTGCTTAAAAGGCTCGCTCTTGGACTAGTTTGCTTAAAGGGCACAGTCGGAGCCTCGCTTCGCGGGGCTTAATGGTCATAAAAAAAATAACCACGAATGGGATGGCGGGGTCTATTCGCTCGCTTCGCTCGCTTACTAGACCCCGCCATCCCCTTCTAACCTAACCTGTCCGAGTCGGGGTGCCCCATGTCCCGAGGTCGCTTCGCTCGCTCTTGGACTAGTTTGCTTAAAGGGCACAGTCGGAGCCCCGCTTCGCGGGGCTTAATGGTCATAAAAAAAATAACCACGAATGGGATGGCGGGGTCTATTCGCTCGCTTCGCTCGCTCACTAGACCCCGCCATCCCCTTCTAACCTAACCTGTCCGAGTCGGGGTGCCCCATGTCCCGAGCTCGCTTCGCTCGCTCTTGGACTAGTTTGCTTAAAGGGCAGTCGGAGCCCAGCTTCGCGGGGCTTAATTTAGACTTAGAACCCCAAGAAACCATGAAAACGACACCCATGATGCATGTTGTGAGAAAGGTCACGGCCGCCATCTTGGATTTCCAAATCGACCTTATTTTTGACCTTAGCACCCCAAGAAACCAGGAAAACGACACCCATGATGCATATTGTGAGAAAGGTCACGGCCGCCATCTTGGATTCTCAAATCGACCTCATTTTTTACCTTAGCACCCCAAAAAGCCATGAAAACGACACCCATGACGCATATTGTGAGAAAGGTCACGGCCGCCATCTTGGATTCTCAAATTGACCTCATTTTTGACCTTAGCACCCCAAGAAACCAGGAAAACGACACCCATGATGCATATTGTGAGAAAGGTCACGGCCGCCATCTTGGATTCTCAAATTGACCTCATTTTTGACCTTAGCACCCCAAGAAACCATGAAAACGACACCCATGATGCATGTTGTGAAAAGTCCCAGGCGCCTTAATAATGAGGGTTGGATTTTGCATCCTATCTCAGAGGTCATTGACATCACAAAAAAAAAACCCAGTCATTTTCCTGCCTTTTATGAATTTAACCTTGACCTTGAGTTCAAGGTCATTGAACTTGGCGTAAAGGTCACTGAGCTCGAGCATTCCCCGCATTTTCCTGCGTTTTTTATGAATTTTGACCTTGACCTTGAGTTTAAGGTCATTGAACTTGGCGTTAAGGTCACTGAACTGGAGCGTTCCCCGCATTTTCCTGCGTTTTTTATGAATTTTGACCTTGACCTTGAGTTCAAGGTCATCAACCTTGCGTCAAGGTCACTGACCTCAAGCGTTCCTCGTAATTTTCCTGCGTTTTCATGAATTTGACCTTGACCTTGACCCTAGGGTCAAGGTCATTAACCTTAAGGTCGCCCCCCGGTGTTTCCCCACCCTAGTACTCCCACATCCCACCGGATCCCGAAGGCTTGATTAGGCGTTGTTTTTGGGTGAAATTTTTCTAAGTCCCAGACGCCTTAATAATGAGGGTTACATTTTGCCTCCTACCTCAGCGGTCATTGATCTTACAAAAAAAATCCCGGGAAAAAGTTGTCTCTTTTGATGTCCCCCATACGATAAAACCATAAAAAGAAAGTATTATTAAGTTTGAAAATTTCGTCAAAAAGAAAATTTTTCTAAGTCCCAGACGCCTTAATAATGAGGGTTAGATTTTGCCTCCTATCTCAGCGGTCATTGACCTCACAAAAAAAAATCCCGGGAAAAAGTTGTTTCTTTTGATGTCCCCCATACGATAAAACCATAAAAAGAAAGTATTATTAAGTTTGAAAATTTCATCAAAATTTTTCTAAGTGTTTTTTCCTCAGTGCCCCGTTACGTACACTCCAACCCAGTTCTATCCATAATTCTTTTATCAAGTAGATAATGTAATTAGTGTTAGCATGTAGTTTGTTGTTTGCCAGATTTTTAAGTACACTCATGCTGTCACTTACTACAAACCACCTGTTGTGGCCTAAATTGCAATTTTTTATATGTTTTAAAGCACCCAAAATAGCAACAGCTTCAGCTGTAAAAATACTAGCATTTTTGTCAATTTTTCGACCTATACCGATGTTTGAGATTGGCTCATAAATAGCAAAAGACACTGCTCTATCATTTTTCGAGCCGTCACTGTACACAAATTTATGATCTGGCCACTTTGACAATACTGCACTAACTTCCTCCTTTGAAGAAAGATCCTTTTTGTTTTTTATAATTATATTTATTTCTGGAAATTTAGCAGCAAATGTTCCTTGATAACATGGCAGAATGTGTTGTGATTGATATATATTTGTATTTTTAATAAAGTTTATGAAATTATGAAGGTCCTCTAACAAATAAAATGGTTTTATACCCAAACTAGGATTGGACTGCAACAGATTGACTAAAAGACTATTATTGGATGTGCTATACAGTTTTAATATGAATCTTTCTTTCAGGTAATGAAATCGAATTTTTAATGGTGGGACATTACATTCAATCTGCATTGCATTTATAGGAGTACTTCTGAATGCCCCAGTGATAACACGCAAACATTTATTTTGCAGAACATCTAGACTATTTACAAATTTAGTATCTGCAGCGAAACAATAAAAACCATATTCAAAATGACTACGAACTAAAGATTTGTACAGCAGTAGCAAAATTTTTGGGTCTGCGCCCCAGTATGAACCAGCTAAAGATTTTAATATATTGTAAGCTTTATTTGCTTTACTAATAATATGTTTAATATAATTGTTCCATGTTAAATTATGTGTAAATAGAATCCCTAAAAACTTAACTTCTTGTGTAATAGACAATGCACAATTGTTATATTGTACGAGGGGCATTTGATGACACTGTTTACCAAATACTACCACTTTAGATTTAGATGGATTGACATTAAGGTCAAGATATGAGAAAAACTTGTACAGATTTGTCAGGGCATCATTGACTTTTTGAACAACCTGCGTTAAATTGGTTCCAGAAGCATAAACTACTAAATCGTCTGCAAATTGTAAATTTTTGACCTGAGATCCTAAAATTAAATTTAATCTACGTATATACAATATAAATAATAATGGTGATAATATACCTCCTTGACAAACTCCTTTAGATGCAACTCTAGGACCGTAAAGATGTCTATTAAATTTAACAAATACTTCTCTATTGCACAGAAAGTTTCTGACCCAAATTATGAATTTTTCACTGATCCCTATTTGTAATAGTTCATGACATAAAATATCTATATTTACGCTATTAAAAGCCCCAGCGACATCAAAGAAAACTCCAACCAAATTCTCATTGGCCAATAAAGCATAATGTATATCAAGCTGCAACTGACAGACACTTTCTCTAGCCGACCGATTTCTACGAAATCCAAATTGATTAGAAGGTAGAATATGATTTTTTTCAACATAAAACTCTAAACGCTGCTTCAACAATTGCTCAAATAGTTTACCAACACAAGAAGTAAGTGCTATGGGACGATAAGAATCAGGACAAGATTTGGGTTTGTCTGGTTTTAAAATTGGTACAAGACAATCTACTTTCCAGTCTTGGGGTATAATATTGTTTTCCCATAGCAAATTCAGGACTTTCATGAATATTTTTAGACCAGTAATGCTAAGTTTTTTAAATAAAATGTATGGCATGCCATCTAGACCATGAGTAGTGTCTCTTCGAGATGAAATAGCAGATATTAATTCACTGATTGTAAAAGGATCTAGAAGAAAACTATGATTGGACGAGTTGGACTTGATTGTATTATTAAATAATGATCTTGGAGCATTAGACACAAAATCTGGTGAGTATTTCTTCAAAAAATCTAAAATCCAGGCGTCATTTTCATGATTATTAAAATTAAATGTTTTATTATATTTGCGCATGAAGTTCCATATAATAGATATTGGTGTGCATCTATTGAAAGTTTCACATAAAGTCAACCAGCTTTTTTGTCGTTCAGTTTTTATAATTAATTTTTTAAGTGCACGAAGTCTTTTAAACTGTATATATGTTTCTTCAGATGGGTTATTTTTAAAATTAATGTAAGCTGTTTTGAAATTTGATACAGCCTCTGTACATTTTTGATTCCACCAAGGAAGGGAAGGTCTTTTATTCCTATTTGTGGGACATGAGCGATTGCTGGCATTCAAATTGCCATTCGAATTTTGGATGGAATTAGCAGCGGCTGTGCGTAAAACTGTACAAAAATGATAATATAAATCAAGAGGACTTGTGTTATCTGTTTTGAAATCAACTAAAATTTCATCCACCTTATTACTAAACATTTGCCAGTCCACCATTTTGTAATTTGGATAGACAGGCAAATGTTCAGCATTAGAACAATCTCTATAGGAATCATTTTGACTATTGTTCATTGTAACTTTTATAATTGCAGGAATGTGGTAACTACTACCAAGAGGACTATCATGCATGTGCCATTCACAATTAAGTGCCAATGATGGAGAGACTAAAGACAAGTCCAATGCATTCGCACGCCAAGTTAAAGAGCCCACTGTTGTTGCCTGACCATTGTTAAGAAGAATTAAATTATTTTCGTCAATGACCTCTAAAATATTACGACCGCGTGGAGAATCAGAACCACAACCCCAAGATGTGTGATGAGCATTAAAGTCCCCAGCAAATATAAAAGGACCAGGAATAGACTTGACCAATGAATCAAAATTATCTTTATTGAAAGCTGGATTAGAAATCGAAGGACTGTAAAAACTGACTATACTTATTTCCTTATTATTAATTAGAACTTTTACACAGATATTTTGTAAAGAATTGTCAAAATAAGTGTTAATTTTAGTGTAATTAATACTTTTATGAATAATAATGGCAACTCCATTGTGTTTGTTGCCACAGTCATTTCTTTCAATATTATAGTTTTTAATTTTAAAGTTTTGTTCTGGTTTGAGCCATGTTTCACTAATTATTGCAATGTGAATATTGTACGTATAGAGGAAATTTATAAATATATGTTTGTTGCTATTGAGGCTTTGTGCATTCCATTGCATTATGTTTAAATTTGATAAATCCATTATGTAGGTGAGGGAATTTTGTTACTAAGAGTTGTTTTTAAAACCTCTTTAATTGAAGATGAGTTTATAGGGACATCTTTATTACTAACTATTTTGGTAATTGTTTCTACTAAGATATTTATAAATTTATCAGATTTCATTAAATTATTAATTTGTACATCTAAATTTTTTGCAGTTAGAGCTGGAAAAGCATTTACATTAAAAAGATCAGAATATGTGGCGTTTCTTGACTTTATTTTATTTTCTTCGATTTTTTGTTTTTTTAATGGACAAACTGAGGAAATAGCTATGTGATCACCCTTGCAGTTCGCACACTTAGCGTCCTTAGGGTCAACTTGACAATTCTTAAAATTATGATTTAATGTGCAGATCGAACATACCTTCGTATTGCGACAAAATTTTGCAATATGACCATACCGTAGGCACTTCAGACATTGCTTAACAGGTGGAATATAAGTTTTCACCTCGTGACGCCATGAGTCCAAGTATATATAAGCTGGAAGAATAGTGGACGCAAAGGTAACAGCGACCGCTTGTGTAGGTGTGAATTCTACACTGCCGAAGCTCTTTACCCTGCGCATAAAGCGCCTGACCTGTACAACATTTTTCGAGCTTCCTATCAGTGAAAATATATCTGCATTCGACATATCTACAGCAGGGATGGATGCTTTAAGACCCAACTGATCTAATATTTTTTTGTTTTTGAGGAACATATTGGCGTTGTTTGGGAGATCAAATGTAATGCCAACCTTATACTTATTTATTGAACGCATGTGCAAGACGCCTGAAACGCCGTGTTCGCGTATGCCTTTCGACAACGCCATGCGATCTCTGTCGGTGAAAAAACGATTTTCTTCAACATGGTTCAAGAAAACAACCAGCTCTTTTTTCGTTGTGTCCTCCGGATACTTACGGCTGTAACCCTTTACCTTATAGACCGCGTATTTATCCTTCGGGTCCTTGTTCTTATTTACGTCCCTGTAAGAGGAACATGTTACCGCCGATTCCGCTGAGTCGGAATCGGTTGATGCTTGCTGCAGATCCGGTGGCGACTCATCCTCCTTCCTCTTTTTTTTTTCACCATTATTAACTATTTAATATATATTTACACTTAAAACTAACTATAGAAATACGATTTTACAAAGAAATTGTACAAAATTAACAAATAAATATTTTTAAAATCGAAAAGCGCGCCTTTCTATGCAAACGATTTCCCGCCTTTCCTGCCAAGATCGCCTCAACTTCAACTTCAACTCATAGTGGATGGCCTTTGTGGAAAAGACACCACAATAGGGTATTACACTGTATAAGAGAAAAAATATAAAAATATATTATTGAGGTAGCTTAAGCAAAAAGCAGCCGAACAGTGTTAGTTTTAGTTCATAAAACTAGAAAATATTTTTTTAAATTCAATTCAAAGTTTTCAGTTTTTTTTACCTGTTCTTGAACACACCGAAATACAGACCACAGACAGTGAGAGCTGTCGACTGTCAACTAGACGTCACTATTTGTTTTATTGGGTTCCCTACTTGAAATCGAATGACGTGAGATTGAATAACACATGCTCGAAAACGTTTGCTCGATAGTTCTTGAAATCGATAAATCATGAGCTCGAAAGTTCACTTCCTCGATGCATCAAAATCTCGAATGACGGCAGCGCGAAGGCTCTTTGTTTGATGTATCAAAATCTCGAAACGTCATTTCATGTTCATGTCATGTTTTATAAATCGCTTAGAGAGTCAATCGAGAAATGACGTTTCGAGATTTTGATACATCAAACAAAGAGCCTTCGCGCTGCCGTCATTCGAGATTTTGATGCATCGAGGAAGTGAACTTTCGAGCTCATGATTTATCGATTTCAAGAACTATCGAGCAAACGTTTTCGAGCATGTGTTATTCGATCTCACGTCATTCGATTTCAAGTAGGGAACCCGTTTTATTTATAACCTCATAATACGATCTTTATTATAAAAATATACTTTTTCATGGAAGTTATTGTGAAAGATATTTTAGATGGCTAATGCACATGTGTACTTACATCAAAGTGATATTTACAACAACAGTACAAACGGTACAAACGGGTTTTTATGGTGTAATAGTTGGAATACTCTTCCCACAACTTTTAACTATGTTTTTCTTAAATTTGAATCAGTTAACACTAGAATTCACAATTATTCCGATGTTTTCACACTTGTGTTCTTGCATTCCGAAACGCACACCAACGGTAAGTCGAACAGTAACTAATTTTTGAGGTAAAAACAATAAAAATTACGTAAAGGGTCACAGCGCGTTTGTTTATTTTCATGACGTAAGGACGTCATATCGCCAAAGCAAAACCACGCCCACGGCGTTTTCCGTTTTTGGAGATTTCCGCGCGAAATATGAAAATACAATTTTTAAAAGCGTTTTTAGGGTACTTAGCGCTTAAATAAAAATTTTGGATTTTTTTTAGTGGTTTCTTAGTACTGTAGGAGTTATTTGAAATACTTAAAAAAAAAGAGTGTAATACCCTATTCTGCCAATAGTCAAAAAGCCTCGAAAAGTCGTCGTTCAAAATATGTCGTTCAACGTCACAACTGTAATTTTTTTAAATAAAGTTCTTAGCTTGGTATCAAGTTCATTTAGCCGAATTTATACCAATTACTTTTTATTACACTTACAGACATGAAATCCACCCAAACAACCGCTAGAACCCCACTGGCACAAAATTGTTCCAGTCAACAAGTATTACCGTTGAGCCCGCTGGCACAAATTTGAGCCACCAAACCCCGACCGATTTAAAACTCTATTTGTAAATAGTGTTCTCTAATGTATATAGAAACACAAGTTATTGTGACCGTGGTCAGATTACACTTACGATAAGAGGTGCTTGACAGATGAATGACGTACGATACGACACGATACCTCTTGGTTAGACTGGTCATAGTTTCTGGCTAACCAGTAACGACTGTCAAAGTTCTACGAATGACAACCGGGACCAACGGCTTTACGTGCTTTCCGAGGCACGGGATGTCAGTGATGTCTAAGATAAACTTTAGAAAGTACATATGAATTGAAAAAGTCACATTGGTACTTGCCCGGATTCGAACCCACAACCTCTTACACGGGAGGCGGGCGCCTTATCCACTGAGCCATCACGACACTCTATTATTTTTATTACACACTCTATTATTTTGGTTATTTTTGTTAAATAAATGCAAAATATACGAGAATCCTTCACTATTAGCATATTAATGGCAATTTACAATCGAAATATATTGAGGTGGGGTCTAGAAATGATTAAAGTGCAACACGTTACTCATGACTTTAGTGCTGGTGCCTCGAGTCCACGGACATTTGTTTATTTTTTCATGACAGAAAACTAAATATTTATATTAAGATATTGGGATCATTTTAAAGAATATATATCCTGTTTAATTATAATAAAAAAAACATCGTGACCAGTAACCACTACATTTTTCGTAAAGCTCGAAATAAAAATAAATACGATATGTTTTTTGATATCCTCAACTCTAAACTTTATTTTCGTCTTTTATTATTAGATATAGTAATTTACTTTTACTCAAATGAAATTTTGTAGTCATCCATTTTCGTTGTTGTCGTTTCAGGGTCTGCGGCAACTGCGACGCGGGTAGGTGTGCGAGGTGGCATAGAACTAGGGTTGCCAACTATACTGTTTTAAACAGTATTATACTGTTTTTCACTTAATTATACTTTTTACTGTTGAACAAAAATAAAGTAAGTATAGTACGATTTTTAATTCGAGTCAGAAAAATGACATTTCTAGTGTTGCAGGTTTTTAGTCCCAAATAAATAGTGATGTGACAATCGGGTTTTCACAATTAAATCTTAGTCGAGAATATTTTTTTTTAATTAATATCAAATTGCCTTTAATTATAAAAAAAATGTTACATGTAATTTACGGTAATTAAATAGAAGACATACACGGTAGGTAATTTAATATTACATAAAACACTGTTATATTATTTGTTTTTGGTAAGGTCCATATTTCTAAAATTATTTTATTTAAGACGGTATGTATTCAATACTTACAATAAAAAACGCTTTGGTACCTAATGAAACAAAGCAAGACTAAATGTCTAAGTCTATCGATTGCGGAACATCACTATTGTAGCGGGTCACCCTTTTTGGTATCAGTGACAGTTGCACTTGTCTTTTTTCTGACTCGAATTAAAAATCGTACTATATACAAAATACTGTTTTCAGCATCGAAATGCAGACACATTATTATGTGTTATACTTAGACGCTCACAAATTTGTTAGTCAGAGGGCGGCAGTCAGCATTATAGATAATCTAAATTTGTATAGACTCAATATTGGTATGGATGATTTATATTCAGAATTAACAAATTTCAAAGTAATTTATGAAAAAATATCAGAAGACAAAGATTTTCTTAAAATGAGTACTGGCCAAAAGTGGAGCCATTTATTAGTAAACACTTCAGAAGAATTTAAAAACATTACTTAAATTGTGTCATATCTACTTTCTGTTCCCGCCACTTCAGCATTTACTGAAAGAGCTTTTTCAGTAATGAATGCTAAGTGGCGGGAGGATAGAAATAAAGCATCTATCAGTAAAAAAATGAGCTCCTCATTTATTTTAATTTCAGTTATAATTGTGATGAGGCGTATGAAGTTTTTAAAAAAGATAGTAAATTAGTAAGTTGTGCGAGAAGCTCTAAAAAATATGTATTTAAAACAATAAATAAATAAAATACTGTTCGTTTTTCTAAAATACTGTTTAATAATCTTCATAGACCTGAATATACTTTATTTCTTGTAAAAAAAGTTGGCAACCCTACATAGAACTTCATAATTCGAATGCGAAGACTGCGGCGCGTGCGGTGCGGCCAAGTCTGCGTTCACCTTAACTCACTTAGTCTATGTCAAGCACATGACAGAACATATTCTCGAATAAGCTCGAATATATCCTCGATTCCTCGATGTCGAGCACAGAGTACTATTGATGTCGAGCGCTTGCAGCAGCTGCAGCTAGACGATTTCAAGTGCAAAGTTTTGTTAAAAAAATATGCCTTCGTGTGCATTGAGATACCTACTGTTCAAACAGCTTGAGAAGTTTACATAAAATTCAAGGAGTGATTTTTTACCGGTAAGTTCAAAATATTATCTTTAAAACATGCCTAATATTTTTTTTTGTATTTATTCGAGTCACCTCGACGGCGCGGTCATGTTGATGTAAAGAGTAAAGAATCAATCAAAGAGTAAATTAATATTAATAATACCTATTTGTTGCATGCGCAGAATGGACACTATCGTCGGATAACGTTCACAATTACGAACAAGAAAATGTTAATTATCATGAGAAAAAATGTATTAATAATATTTTTTATTTTATTTTTTTAAGATTTCGTCGGCCGTGTCCTAGTAGGTACTAGAGAATTATGGATTAAATTTATTTAGAACTCAGATTAGAAAACAGAAGGCAGATAGATAGCGCGGAACTCCGCGGGTGAGGCCCACAAAGCAAATACAAAATCAAAAACGAATACAATCTTGAGTCAAGTCCAGTACGGCCCCTCTTTAGGGTATATCTATTATGTTCTGTAGTCTGAGTACGGCACGAAGCGTCGCGCCGTCAGCATGTCGCAGAAAATATTTATATACCTATATATTTTGAAAACAATGCCGTCTTGTGTTTTTAAACATTGCAAAAATTGTTCCCTAAATCAAAAGAAAGAAGATGGAGTAGCTTTTTATAGGTTAATTATGGTTATTTTTGCTTTTTTGGATGTTATTTTATTTGGAACACAAAACCTTAACAGCAACCTGTCTGTGTTGCTATTTTATTGTGCAAAAATTTACCCCTAAGTTGGGTAATATTATTGGATACAGTATTATCGATCTGATCTTCTCAAACATTGATTTTTATAGCCAGACGATTAATCAATTTAACGGAATGCCAGCGATGTTCGCCGATATACGCTAATAAGGCTAATTCTGAAATGTACCGTACTAACTACAACAAAGCTAGATTATTTACATTGAATGCGATTAGTTTCGTGTTACATCAATAAAATCAAAAGTAGTGACTTATGAAATAAGAATGTGGGTAGGTAAAAAAGTATTTTGTTTATTTTATTGTTGGGTAAATTACGAAGGCTGTAGCCGGAGGATTCAAAAAAATACAATTTTTATTCAACTTAATTTAATTTAAAAGAAATTAAGCATGACAGCCGATATGTCAAACAAAGCAGTTGATATAAAAATATTTCAAAATAAATTTTAATAATAATTATAAATGCAATATATTAATGTGCCATTTACAAGCCATATTATATGAACATCTTACATAAATCGGAAACTATACATTATTTGATGCCCATACGTACATACATACATATATGAACAAAATTGCGGGCAGACATTTGTAAAACATATTTAAAAATTCATCAGATACTTTCAAGAAGCTTTCAAGATTTAATCTGTTGGCGTAGTGGCCGTCGGCGTAAAGTCGGACACTCAATCATATTACATCACTGCCTAAATTTGAGACAAGTTAATTATCCACCCTGACTCCTGCCCTGGACCCGTCCTGTGCCGTGCCTGTGCGGGGCGTGAGCCCCGTGCCCCAGCGCGTCTGCGCGCCAATTTGACTATGTCAATTCAGTGACATTTTTTTAAGTGACAATTTTATTTTGTGATTATAGTGTTTTTATTTTAAGGTTTAGAGGTAAGTGTATTGTAAGTATATATTTTTATGTTCCATGTCGGCTGTAGCGTTGCCGTGTCCAGTGCCAGTCAACCTGCCACATCACAGGATGTCCTAGTGAGATGTCCCCACTGCCCTCAGGCTCGCTTCTTTAAAGGCGAACGGGGGCTGAAGATACATTATGGCAAGGTTCACAAACCACATAGTGTACCTTCATGCCCCCCCGCATCTTATTCACCTTCTGTACCGGAAAATGAACTTTGGAAAACACTATCAAAATTCAAAAATTCAATTCCTGTTTTAAAGAGAGTTCCCCGGGGCGCGAGACGGTCAGTCGCTTTAAGTTTGGCGCGATGTGTCCGTCTTGCGGCTCAGGAGAATTCTCCAAGTGCCTGGGAGCAGTTGCTCACCTTCCCCTACCGGATTCTACACATTCAAAAAAATTTGGCTTCAAAAACAACATTGACAAAACAAATTAAAGATAACTGTTTTAATTCGACTTTCTCTTTGGATCTAAATTGTCCCATTTACCACAGACCCATACAAAAGGGTCTGTTTTCTCATGTAGAAACAAAGTTAGGCGAAGGTGACATAAGGGGAGCAGCGAGAATCTTATTTAGCAGTGATGTGGTGGCGCCACACTCTCCGGAGACACTCGCAGCTCTGGAGAGTAAACATCCGGCGCCTGCGGATGGCCTCACGTTCCCCGACCCTCCTGATACCCCGATTCGGATACACCTATTTTAAATATTTCATCCCCACAGTTGTTAGCAGCCGTGAACTCCTTCAGAAGTGGTTCTGCCGGCGGTCTCGACGGCCTGACTCCACAGCATCTGAAGGATCTGTTGAGTCCGAGCGCCGGGGAAGCTGGTGAGTCGCTTTTGAGTGAGCTTGCGGCTCTAATGAAACTTATGCTCTGCGGCGGTGTGAACGATGCCGTCATCGATGTCTTGTACGGGGCCAACCTTTGTGCCCTGCGCAAGAAGGATGGCGGCATTCGTCCCATTGCCGTGGGGTGTACTTACAGGCGTATGGCAGCAAAAATTTGTTGCAAAGCGTATGGGGAAGCGCTGACCAACAAGTTTCAGCCCCTTCAGCTTGGATTTGGTTCCAAAGGGGGCTGTGAGGCTGCCGTACATGCGCTCTCAACTTTTATAAATTCAAAAAAATGTGAAGTCATTCTCAAGGTTGACGTTAAGAATGCCTTCAATTCCGTTAACCGGGACACTTTGTTGGCCGAGGCCAAAAAGGAATTACCTGAAATTTATGGTTTTATATGGCAATGTTACAGACACCCTTCCAAATTACTTTATAAGGACAATGTTTTGGAATCTGCCGTCGGATGCCAACAAGGTGACCCTCTCGGGCCAGCTATTTTTAGTTTAGCCATTCATCCGATTATTCAACAGCTAAATTCAAAATTTAACGTATGGTATTTAGACGACGGAACGCTAGGAGGTGATGTAGACACCGTTTTGAATGACTTACTTTTTATAAAGCAGAAGTTCAGTTTGATTGGTCTAGACCTTAACTTTTCTAAGTGCGAAATTTTCCTTCCTGACTCCACGACAGACAGACAACTTTAGATAAATTTAATGCAATAGCCCCACAAATTAAAATTCTTGACAAAAGTTCATTACACCTCCTAGGTTCCCCAATTTTGGAAGACAGTTTTACCACTTTTGTTGAAGAAAAAATCGAACATTTCAATGATATTTCGGATCGACTTTCTAAAATTAGTTTACATTCGGCTTTTACACTTATAAAATACTGTTGTTTTGGCCCAAATTTTATGTATAATCTGCGCTGTTCCCCTTTGTGGACGCAGCCGCATCTCCTGGACAAAATTGACCAAATTATTAAAAATACTCTCACATCAATTCTTAATGTGGCTCTGGACGACCGAGCATGGCTACAAGCCACTCTACCGATTCGCTTCGGTGGACTCGGCGTCCGCAAAATTTCTAGTGTAAGTTTACCGGCGTTTCTGTCCTCCGTCCACAGCACTGACAGGTTAACCAGCAAGATCTTATCGTCTTCGCTGGTTGACTTTGAGGTGCCGTGTCTGACCGAAGCTGTAAACGCCTGGAAAATGCTTGCCCGGGGACGGATCGGCCCGTGAACACTTTTTCCCAGAGACAGTGGGATGAGCCGCTTTGCAGATTGGTACGGAATAATCTCTTTAATACGTCCACCAATTCTGCTGAGCGTGCCCGCCTACTGGCTGTGGGTGAGTGGGAGTCGGGACTCTGGCTTCAGGCACTTCCTTCACCCAACATAGGTACTATGATGGGTGATACCACCTTCCGGCTCGCTACATGCCTTCGCCTGGGCGCTCCTTGTGGAGCTCCGCATCGCTGTCAATGCGGTGAAGCGGTCGACTGCCTCGGACACCATGGCCTTTCTTGCAGTAAGAGCGCCGGTCGGATAGCACGGCACGCAAGTATTAATGACATTATCCGTCGTGCTTTTGTCTCCGCCGGAGTACCAGCTGTTTTAGAACCTAATGGTCTGGCACGCGACGATGGGAAAAGACCAGATGGGATGACCATAATGCCTTGGAAGTTGGGTAGGCCTTTGGTGTGGGACGCAACATGTGTTGATACCCTTGCGCCATCTCATCTTCCTAGGTCTGCGTGTTGTGCTGGGGCAGCTGCTGCAAGTGCAGAAAATCTCAAACGGCGCAAATATAATAACCTCATTGGGAATTATATATTTGAGCCGTTTGGGGTTGAAACACTGGGGCCATGGGGTCCGAGTGCTCATCTTGTTTTTAAAGATATCGCCAAGCGGCTGGTTGACTCTTCACGTGACCAGAGGGCTGGTCTTTTCTTAGGACAAAGAATTAGCATTGCCATACAACGTGGCAATGCTGCCAGCCTTTTGGGCACCTGTCCTGTCGACAGCGATGCGGACGAGTTTTTTGATGCCCTGTGAGCCCTCTTTTTATAACTTGTATATATTTATTTTAGTATTATTTATAAGTTTTGTACATATTATGTTTAATTTATATAATTTAGTTTTATTTCTATTATTAGTGATTATCCAATAAATTTATGGAGTGTCATAAAAATTGGAAAAAAAAAAAAAGAAATTACAACTATAATTATATACTAAAGAAGTCGACAGAAGACCGATGCCGTGTCTAAAGTGATCGGTTCACACGAGTTGCGATGTCCGGTGCCCCGTGGAATCACGTTGTGCTGCGTCGGCGCCTCGTGTACGTAGCAGCTGAACTTCGCGGTAACTAGGTGGATGCTTGTCAGCGTTTTACATATGGTGGGAATATGTAACACCTCCCCCCGCAGATCAGCAACTATTTCGAAATCTTGCGTGAGATAGATGATGAAATATTGCTGTGCTCAATTCTGATGTTGCTGGGTTTTGTCATATTTGATTCTTGAATTTCCGCATAATGTCCTGCAGGTGTGGCATCCCTCTCAATTGATTGATTTTGATGAAGACGTTTTGCTCGCTGTCGTCGGAACATTAGTGCAATAATGAGTGCACTTGCACCGGATAGTATTAAGTAGATTGGAATCGTAGTATGATAGAGGCTTGTATTAGTTGCTTCTTCAAGTTTTATTGGAGTCTGTAGCATGATCTTCGTATTAACAGAATGTAGGCTTTCCAGATCAGCTGAGTTTAAAATGATTGGTGCTTCGCTTGACTTTACATCTTCGAGGTATCTGGGCACTTGTATAATTTCCAGAGCGAATCCCTTGATGTGGTTGTTAGAGTTCGCTATAGTAAATTCAGGCGTCTTGATGTGGCAGTTGTACGGGATGATAGCCAAATAACTTCCTTCAAGTGTTTTGTATGTTTCTTGTCGGCATGATATCTTCACTTTAGTTGGGTATGGGAAACTTATGGTGTAATGTTTCTCATCGAGTTGTTCTACAGCTTCTTTCTTCATGGTGACTGAGGATGATTTGCAAGATGGTAGGAGTTCCTGCTTGGAGATCAAATGCTGGATACAATCTGCGTCGTCTTGAGTCTTGTACTTGGATTTTGCTTCGCAGAGGTACAGTGTGTCTATCTTCGGGCATTCAGCCTCCATGTACATAGAATCTTTTCCAGAAATCGCGATAAAAGGTGAAGGAGTTAATAGGATTTTATTATGCTTGTTGGGGACAAGGGACAATTTATAGAGGTTGTAAATAGGAGGGAAGACAATCGGCACCTTGAATACTAAAACTATCTGGTTATCTATATAAAAGTATCCTAGCTTAATTACGTCATAATAATTTCTTAATTCTAAGTTAAGGATTTCATCATTTGAATATAAAACCCTTAGTTTATCTAATATATCCTTAATTTCTCCTACACTAACTACCGTATGCGGTGTGCTCAATGCGCGTATAAAAGCTAAGGTGTATTCTAGCTTATAAATTTCTTGAAAAAGATTGTCTATATTATCACTAAGGATAATAAAGTACTGAGCCATATGGGCATAGTTGATAAAATCGAAATCTGCTGTATTATTAATTATTCGATTAAGCACATTACCTATTCTTTCCTGATTCTTGGTTATATTAGTTAGTAAGTTGGCATTACGTGAAACCCAAGTTTTGGATAAACTGACCTGTTGATTAATTTGAGATTCTATCTTATGATCATTTTCCTGTAGAACTTTTATAGCATTATTATATTTAATTGCATCAGTTTGGTCTAGATTGCCGGATATGCTCTTAATAATGGACCCGAGTCCGTCGATCAGTCCTCTTTTACGACGATTATGTTCAAGTGACTCTAATTGTGTAGATATTTTTATTAATTTAGTTGTTAAGTAATTCATATGTGGTTCAAATATTAAAGAAGTTTTATTATTTAGTTTAGGCCTAAATTCCAACAACTGTTTGTTAACTATATCAACCTGAGATTGTATAGTATCGAGGTTAACATAATTAAGGAAGGAATGATAATGAGAAACGATGCGCGTTTCTCCTAAGTTAAACGGAAGTATACCAGGGCCATTTCCTAAGGGATCAATCGTTACTTCTTGTCCTTGCGTCATTCGGAGTAGTAGTATCAGCAGTAACATCCTGTAACAACGCAGCGTCTTTAGGGCTTCTCTTTAATCTAGACTTTGCAACCGGACCACGTTTCTTCCTAGTATAAATGTGTATGGGAAGATTGGCTAAAACTATATCTTGAGTGAAACGCGGAGCTAATTTTTGTCTGCTAGCAAGAGGGTTCCTGACAAATACTTGTTGATTAGGGGTATATTCTTTTTCAGGTTCGCGATCTTTATTCCTGTTTTCAGTTAGTTCTGTCCTATGGTGAAGTGAGGTTTCGTTAATTATTTCATATACCTGAGTTAGTCGTTTTTTATGATCTTGTAAGTATTGTTGTAATAAGTGCTCGGATAAATTTAGGTCTAGAGAATCACGGGGGTCAAAGTGTCCGGTGATCAAATCTATGGGCCTGCATTTAGTAAAGCTGTGTATGGAGCTATTATAAGCTAAAACTGCATATGGCATGAGGTTTATGGCAGGTTCATTATGTTTTTCTAATTTCAGGATTCTAAGATGTTCGAGAATAGTAGAGTGGAAGCGCTCTACTATACCGTTATCGTTAGGTGTGTGCGCAAGAATCTTATGATGCTGTATTTTATGTAGACGGGTAAATTCTGAGAATAGTGCGTTAGTGAATTCGGGGCCTTGGTCGGTCACTATAGTATAGGGAACTCCATGGTGGGTGCAAAACGTTAAAAGAGCTTGCACGACACTTAACGCTGTACCATCTCGGAGATGATATGCTTGTGCATATTTCGAGAAGGCATCGACTAAGGTAAGAAATTTTTCGTTCTGAGCTGTGAAAAGGTCGAGATGTACTGTTTCAAAGGGTTTAGTTGGAGGTGGAACTATGGAAAATTTTTGTTTAATCGGGTTTCGATCGTATTTTGCTTGCCCGCATATGCTACATTCATTGATATATTTCGATATAGTTTCTTTCATTTTAGGCCAATAGTAGCGATAGGACAAAGCAAGGAAACATTCAGTAATACCTCGGTGATTAGTTTTTCCTTCGTGATAATTACGGATAATTTCCTGTTGTCTTAGGTAATCTTTAACATTCTCCACCTCCTTTTTTGTTAAAACCATATTCAATGCGGAGCTTTTAAATTTATCTTGGATTATTGGAATTATTTGGTACATGGCTAGTGGGGGATGAATAAGAATTCCGGTTTTCACTTTGGGATTCACATATTCTTTTATAGCGTTAATTACATCTTCTTCAAGATTAGACTCTGCTAATTGTATAGTGGTTTTAGTGTGAGTTTCAAATGGTTTACTTACAGTGGGGCGTTTTTTGATATCTCCTACAACTACGAATGATATTTGACGGTGGAACTTGTTTAAGGGATCGTCAGATATGGGAACCTCTAATATGGGATTTTCAGCACTAGTGTGAGCTGTTGCTGTAGTAGTGCCTATTTCTGAGGGAGGTTTTTCAGATACATTAACTGCTAAAGAAATCGCGTCTTCATTATTTATTTCAATGCGTGATAAGGCGTCTGCGATAGAGTTCAGTTTACCCGGCTTATAAATTGTAGTGAAATTATACTCGCTTAACTTTAATTTCCATCGGGTCAAGCGTGAATTAGGCTCTTTTAAATTCATGACCCATTGTAAGGGCCTGTGATCCGTGACAATTTTGAATTTTCTGCCGAAAAGGTAAGGTCGAAAATATTTAGTTGCCCACACGATAGCCAATAGTTCTTTTTCTATTGTACTATAATTAATTTCGCTAGTGTTTAACGTGCGGGATGCGTATGCTATGGGTTTGTCGCTACCTATCTGTCCTTGTGAAAGAACGGCACCTATGGCAAGATTAGATGCGTCAGTTGTCAGTACAAAATCTTTAGTGAAGTCCGGATACTGCAATATAGGGTCATTCATTAAAAGTGTTTTACACTGTTCAAAACATCTAATGTAATTTGGATCAGTTACTACAATTTTTGAGCCTTTTTTGAGACATTGTGTCATAGGTTTCGTTATGCGAGCGAAATCGGTAATGAATTTCCTATAATATCCTAATAAACCTAGAAAACGTTTAATTTCCGTCGCTGTTTTAGGCATGGGAAATTTCTGAATGGCCATGATCTTATCCGGATTAGGTTTAATACCATCTTTACTTATTATGTGCCCTAAATATGCGGTCTCTAATTTTAGAAATTCGCTTTTGTCCATCTGCACTTTAAAATTTGACTCTCTGAGTCTCTGAAACACTTTCTCTAGATTTACCATATGTTCCTGAAGGGATACAGAAAAAATAATTATATCGTCAAGGTAGACTAAACACACAACATTTTGGAGGCCTCGTAAGACATTATCCATGACACGTTGGAAAGTTGCGGGAGAATTTTTTAAGCCCATCGGCATGCGGAGAAATTCAAAGTGGCCGTGCTCGACGGTAAATGCAGTTTTATGAATATCTTCTGGATTCATCTCCAGTTGATAGAAGCCACTAGCAAGGTCCAGGGTAGTGAAGTAGTGGCAATTGCCTAATTTATCAAGGACGTCCGAAATGTTGGGTATAGGGTAACGGTCATCAATGGTTTTCTCGTTTAATTTTCGGAAATCTATAACCAAACGCCATTTAGTTTTTCCGCTAGCGTCGGTTTTTTTGGGAACTACCCAGATGGGGGAGCTCCACGCAGACTGCGAAGGCCGTATGATATTTTGGTCTAACATTTTAGAGATTTGGTCTTGAACTTCTTGTTTAAGTACAAATGGGTACCTGTAGCTTTTTGTATGAATTGGTATATCGTCTGTGGTTCTAATAGAATGCTTTACTTGGTTTGTGAAAGATAGGGGCTCGCCATCAATATAAAATATATCGGCGTATTGAGTGCAAAGGGCTTCCAAATTAGCTTTTTCTTCAGGGTTCAAATGTTCTGTGCGTAGGCGAGACAAAACTTGTTTTACGCGATCGGACTGTTGTTCGGTACGCGTGCAGTTAATATTAAATAATTCTGCGCTAACGGGGCGATCCATAGAAAAGACTACGTCATGACATGACGTATTCGTTACTTCTATTATACCTCTATTATTACTAACAGTTGTGATACAATCACCTATTAAACAATTTGAAAGACACTGTTCTGGTATTAAAACATCACCGTCCTTAGAATTTATAGGAACTTTAATTAATTTAGATGAATTGGCCGGTATTATATCTTCATATAAGTTACTATTGCGAGAGTCGTACATTAATAGAGGATTACTAGAATTACGGGTTACTAACAATCTATTTTTCAAATCTATTTTAGATTCTAATTTTTCTAATAAGTCATATCCAATCAAGCCGTCAAAATAGTCGTGGAATGCATAAACGTAAAGGGTTATATCACCTGGTTCATTAAATTCCTGGAAACATGGTAGAGTAATAGAATAATCACTTTTAGTTGTGGCGTGAATGTTCGTCACTTCAAATGGGTCATAATTGCATGGTATATGAGATAAAAACTTTTGAACGACTGCAGGGCTAACAAAAGACATATTTGCGCCTGTATCTATTAGTAATTTAAGCGGAGGGTTTGAAATTTGAATATAAGGTAATTGCCGTTGCGTTTGCAAATTAATTTCTATTTTGACTTGTCTGATTTGGGTTCTTTCTGAAAATCCTCCTTTTCAGCTGAAGAAGTATCTTTAACCTCCTCAATGACGTAGGGATCTATACATTGCGGTTGCGTATTCATATACATATAGTCAATCGGATATATGCAATTATTATACTCAAAATATTCTTGCGGATAATAATTGTTACCATTAAAATATTCGTTAAAATAATCGTAATGCAGCTGGTCATTAATATCGTTAAAGTTTAATTCGCGCGTTCGGAAATAATTCGAGGGTGGCGGATTACCAGCCCTGAACCAATCATGGGGTGCACGTGGACCGAATGGTTTTGCCACGTAGTGACTCACGCCACTCATGGGTTGCGGGGCGCTACTAGTGGTTGGTTTTGGATCAGGCATTTTAAAAGCTTGACCCTGGGCTTTATTATCAGGTGGCGGTGCGCCAAACATTTGTTGAGTACGTGTGGGACCGCGATTTTGAGTAGGTTGGTTCCTCCAAATTGGAACAGGCTGCTGAGGTGAAGTCATAAACGGACGAGCGGGTCCCGGCATATTAAAATATGGCGGTATATTAAACGCGCGTGGTGCAGTAGGTGCCACGTGGACAGGTGGCCTAAAGCCATAAAGAATTTTTGGACTAACCTGAGGCTGGGGCTGCGGCTTCTTGTCAGGGCCATGATCGTTGCGCTGCTGCAAATACAATGTATTCATCTCCTCATGCACGAACTCTAAAGCTTTTTCAATTGTGTCAGGCCGCATGCACCGAATGCGAGAACCCAACGGGTCACGTAGGCCACGTAGGTATGACTGTAGAGTGAGTTTCTTGTACAACGTGCGTTTGGATTCAATGGTACTCGCAATCGTTTCATGTAAACTGACATAGGTCATAATAATACTAAATAAATTTTGACACTTTTCATAAAACTCCTGTGGGGTTGCGGACCCCTGCGTTAAAAGCGATAGATCATTATACAACGAAGTCTCGTCGCGATGATCGGCAAAGTTGTTGATTAGAGCACTTTTAATTCCTGCCCAAGTATCCGGAATACCATTCGAGTTAATCGTACGCGATGCTGGTCCTACAATTTTATTTAAAATGCCGTTCAATAATGCCAAATTACTTAACTGAAATTCCGCGGGGTTATTACCTATGAAACAGCAATGAGCAATATTTGCGCAGTGATCGCGCGATCACCGCGCGATCGTCAAAAAATATCGTATTATGTATGAACCGATTGCTAATCGCTCGCTGATTGTTCTAATGCACTTATTGCTACGATGACGATAAAGTAGCAATCGCTGGAACTAATTAAATATCACCTTTAAAAAAGAAAACTTCACTTTGCTCTTAAAAACCATACTAAATACGAAACCACCAAACGAAAAATGCATATTTTAGTTAACTGATTGCTCCACAGAGGCAGCACTATCGCTAGTTTGCTATTTGACGTGACGTATTTTGAATTGACGTTTGAGCAGCAAAATTTTGCTAAATTATCGCGATCGCTCGGCTATTGCAAGATACGTAATCCCAGTGCCGGTTCAGGTTTAATTAGCGATTCTACTAGTTGATCGCACAATTTTATAAATCGAGTTAATACGTTCGAGTTACCGTCGAATTCGGGAATCAATCGTAGGGCCTTGTACACTTGATCCATTGAGTCAGCCATATTTAATACAAATGAACTACTACTATCCTCCTGTTCTGTCTCTAAATTTCTATTAGCGTCTAAGGTATTATTTCTACTATGACTACTATCTAACCTAGGTAACCGAGATTGCCGTGGATGGAAAATCTTGGATGATTAAAAGGAAAATTAAAAGATAAAAAGGAAGCGACTCTAGAGCGATTCTAAAGTGCTTACTTGGAATAATATTGTACCTCTGTGTATCGATGTCTGGATACTCCTCAGGACTGCAGCTCTTGTAGGTTCTGGATACTCGTTTGGTGCCCGAAAGCCACCCGGGTGACTCGCGAATTAGGGAATTTACTCTCGCGAACCGGCCCGCGAGTATCCTACCGACTGCGCCAATTACGAAGGCTGTAGCCGGAGGATTCAAAAAAATACAATTTTTATTCAACTTAATTTAATTTAAAAGAAATTACAACTATAATTATATACTAAAGAAGTCGACAGAAGACCGATGCCGTGTCTAAAGTGATCGGTTCACACGAGTTGCGATGTCCGGTGCCCCGTGGAATCACGTTGTGCTGCGTCGGCGCCTCGTGTACGTAGCAGCTGCACTTCGCGGTAACTAGGTGGATGCTTGTCAGCGTTTTACATATGGTGGGAATATGTAACAGGTATGTAAGCTTTCTCTGATTTGTTTACATTATTTCTTAATACAATACGAGTTCATCTGTTCTGTAAGTGTATTTGCTCCGTGGTGTAACCTAATAACTCAGATTAGTAAACAGAAGGCAGATAGATAGCGCGGAACACCGCGAGTGAGGTCAACAAAGCAAATACAAAACCAAAAGCGAGGCCCAATCAAATTTTACTAATCAAATCTTCCCAAGGGGCCCCGACTGTAAGTCGTTCTGTTCTGCATTAGAATTTATGATTTGTTTTATGTGTGTATCGATTATAAAACTATTTTGATTGTGTATTTATTTGGTATTACTTAACAGAATTCTAAACTGCTGTTGCTTGCTTTGCTTGTTTCTTTATTTTCAGTTTTCAGGCAGTCGGGTTTTTTGTTTTTAAATAATTTTTATTTTATTTTATACTTTTTAGTCACGGTTCATTGACTTTGTTATAAGATGGACAATTTTGCTATCTAGTCAATTTATTGAGGGAGTTAATATCGTGAGGAATATTAAGTAACTTGCGGTGGTCTAAACTACTGATGATTAGTCCCTCTAGAGACCTAACTCGGCTCAAAGCTACATATTATTATGCTTGACCTTTAGCTAAAACGCGTGAACTTAAATCAACCACAGCTCGGTCCAAAGTAGTTCCTTGGAGCAGAGGTGGAATAAGGGTCGAGAGCCCCTCCAAAACCCATTTTTTTTGTTAGCCTTTACTGACCCACTGCTAGGAACGCACCACTCAAGCCATTTCAGATGTTCTGTTACCGAATTCCCTTGGTCCTGGCACCACTGGCTTCTGTCCAAAACTCTAATTTTCTTTGGCAAATTCACCATGTCTGAGCATCATAGCTTAGTACGGGCATGTCGATGGATTTGCGCTTCAAGGATATCGGCGGATCACCTAATGTTCAAGTTCTAACAATTTTCTTTACTTACATTGATTTATACGTAGTTCTAATGTTTCGGCATAGATGGCGTATTTAATTAGTACTAAATTGACGGATAGATGGCGTTGTGCAAATACGTCACAATTTTATAACTCGCTGTTAAGATTCTCCGGGCGTTCATGACCCTCTGCGGTATATTTGAAATTTGTGAGTTCTAGTTCAAGTGCAATAAAGATTTACAACTAGTAATACAGTGTTATTATTTAGTGTAAATTCAGTGCCGCGTGACCAGATCAAACATTGGTCCTACGAGTCGGAGAGTGACTATTGTCACATGGTTAGGGTCGTCGGAGAAGGGCGCCGACACAGTAGTGGATCGCTGCTGATGGTGCCAAGGTGCTGGTGAGTTGTTGCACCGAAGGTGGAAACACCAGTTCGAGAGGAGCAGCAGCCGGCAGCGGAGCAGCAACGGCAGCGGGAGCTGCAGCAGCAGAGGTCAGCGGCAGAGAACAGTTCGAGAGCAGCGGCGGCAGGAGCAGTTCGAGGGTGGCAGCAGAGGAGCAGTGCGCGCGCTCATCAGTGCCAGTGCGCGCGCTCAGCAGGGCCAGCGTGCGCGTTCAAGTGCGCCAGTGCGGCGCGTCCATCAGTGCCAGTGCGGCGCGTCCATCAGTGCCAGTGCGCGCGCTCAGCAGCGCCAGTGCGCGCGCTCAGCAGCGCCAGTGCGCGCGCTCAGCAGCGCCAGTGCGCGCGCTCATCAGTGCCAGTGCGCGCGCTCATCAGTGCCAGTGCGCGCGCTCAGCGGGGCCAACGTGCGCGCTCAGAAGCGCCAGTGCGGCGCGTCCATCAGTGCCAGTGCGGCGCGTCCATCAGTGCCAGTGCGGCGCGTCCATCAGTGCCAGTGCGGCGCGTCCATCAGTGCCAGTGCGGCGCGTCCATCAGTGCCAGTGCGGCGCGTCCATCAGTGCCAGTGCGCGCGCTCAGCAGGGCCAGCGTGCGCGCTCAGGAGCGCCAGTGCGGCGCGTCCATCAGTGCCAGTGCGGCGCGTCCATCGGTGCCAGTGCGCGCGCTCATCAGTGCCAGTGCGCGCGCTCAGCAGCGCCAGTGCGGCGCGTCATCAGTGCCGGTGCGCGCGCTCAGCAGAGCCAGCGTGCGCGCTCAGAAGCGCCAGTGCGGCGCGTTCATCAGTGCCAGTGCGCGCGCTCAGCAGGGCCAGCGTGCGCGCTCAGCAGCGCCAGTGCGGCGCGTTCATCAGTGCCAGCGCGCGGGATCGACAGTGCCTGTGCGGCGGTGGTGTCAACAGTACGAGAGCAAGGCGAGCGACGAATCGATACGTCGCGTCGCTAAAGCAGAACAGAGTACGTGAGTGCAGTGAAAAATTGTGAGTAGCTTTTAAATAGTTTAAGATTTGTTTATTACCATGGAGTCATTATTAAAGTTGCAACTTGATGTTAAAAATACAATAGAAAAAGGGAAATCTAACTTCAAAAAATCTCCCAAGGAGAGAATAACTAGGGGATATATTGAAACCCGATTAGAATCGTTAGAAGTACAATGGTCAAAGTTTTGTGATACTCATAGGAAAATAATTGAAAAATCCTCAGCCGATGATCTGAAAAATGTATATTTTACGTCCGATATATATGATGTAACCGAAGAGATCTATATTGCATACAAATCTGAATTAAAAGATACTCAATTACGATTAGTACAGTCTGTAACAAAAGAACCACGAGAACAAACTATAGCTACCAATGATAGTAAAATTTGTAATGTTAGATTACCCAAAATCAATATTCCGTCGTTTTCTGGAAAGTACGAAGAGTGGACTAGTTTTCGTGACTTGTTTAGATCGCTCGTTCATGTCAATAATAGCTTAGATGATGTACAGAGATTGCACTATCTTAAGGGATGTTTATCGGGTGAAGCGGAACAGCTGCTCAGACAAATACCCATAACTGCGGCTAACTATCCAATTTGTTGGGAACAGTTAGAACATAGATATAATAACAAGCGACACTTAGCAAATTGTATATTGCAACGATTGTTTGACCAGAAAAGAGTGAGCACAGAGTCAGCTGTAACGCTAAAACATCTCTTGGATACAACCTCTGATTGTATGAGTGCGTTAAGTAATATGGGCATAGATGTTACCACCTGGGACATAATTGTTATTCACATTGTCTCAGCTAAGCTAGACCAGGAAACCCGCAAGCAGTGGGAGTTGAAGGTTGCCTCCGAAGAGACAAACGACCTACCAACTTTAGGCCAGTTCAAGACGTTTCTAGAAAGTAGGTTTAGGGCTCTGGAGTTTGTGGAACCACAGAAGGCAACGTTACAGTGGCGTAGTCGTTCATGAATAGAAAGATCAGATCAGAAGGTCATGCATGTCACAGATAGTAAGAGTTCCACCCCCTCAGGACAGGAAAAAATAAGTTGTGAAAATTGTGGTAAAGGTCATAAACTATGTTTTTGTGAGTCTTTTATAAAGATGGATGTCTCTCAAAGGAGACAGTTTGTGCAAGGTAAAAAGATTTGCTTTAATTGTCTAGGCGGTAATCATTTAGTTTATCAATGCAAAAAATCCACGAATTGTAGAATCTGTAATAAGAAACATCATACGCTGTTGCACATGGATACTCCTAGCTCTAATAAGCCAAGTTCTGAGTCAGCTGACAGTGGTACCTCAGTTGACCCAACATCAATAGTATCTTGCGTTTCTACTAAGGAAACAATTAGTACAAGACAAGTATTATTGGCTACAGCATTGGTGCAGGCACAAACAGGTTCGCAAAATTATCAGGTAGTTCGAGCATTGTTAGATCAGGGGTCCCAAGCTTCGTTTGTCACTGAAGCTACGGTACAGTTTTTACGGTTAAAAAGAGTTCCGGTTAGGGGTGTTGTGTCAGGGCTCGGTAATAACAAGACTACAATAGCCAATCACATGGTCACATTAGTTTTGCGATCGGTGACAGACCCTCAGTTCAAGTTCGAAGTAAGGGCATATGTGTTAAGAAACATAACTACGTATCTTCCTGAAAAACAAGTGCCGCCTCTTATATGGTCTGAGTTAAGGCATTTACCGTTAGCAGATCCTCAGTACAGTGAGCCTAATAAGATCGACATCTTGTTAGGCGCAGATATTTATAGCAAAATAATTAAACAAGGTCTAAAGAGAGCACCCACAGGGTCGGTAGTTGCACAGTGTACAAGATTAGGTTGGATTCTATCTGGCATAACACAATCGGATAACGAATCACCTTTATTACCAAAAATAACTTCTTTGCACGCCCACGTAGAACAAAACGAGCTCTTAAAACAGTTCTGGGAGATTGAAGATCAACTGCCCCACACTAAAAGGTTATTTACAGAGCAAGAGCAGAGATGTGAAGAGTTGTTTACATCTACAACGACAAGGTCTACTGACGGTCGTTACATAGTGCGGCTGCCCTTCCAAGAGTCAAAACCGTCTTGTGTAGGCGGTAACATAAGAGAAATAGCAATGAGACGATTCACAGCATTGGAAAGGAAGTTGGCAAGAGATCAAGATTTAAAAAGGGAATATACAAGGGTCATAGAGGAATATCTACAATTAAATCACATGAGGAGAGTACCGAAACCAGACGGTAAATTAAATGAAGCTGTTTACTTACCACATCATGCCGTAATTAGAGAAGACAAGTCCACCACCAAGGTCCGCGTAGTGTTCGATGCTTCCTGTAAAAACAGCAAGGGTGTCTCACTTAATGATACGCTGATGGTGGGCCCTACCTTACAGTCTGATTTGAGACACATTATACTTTGTTGGAGACTTCATCGTATAGCACTTACAGGGGATATAGTTAAGATGTACCGACAGGTGAGAGTTGCTGAAGAAGATGTGGCATATCAACGCATATTGTGGCGTCAGAGTCCAGAGGATGAAGTACAGGATTACGAGCTACTTACCGTGACCTTCGGTACTGCTTCCGCTCCGTACCTGGCAGTAAAGGTTTTGCATCAGGTCGCGTTAGACTACCACAAAGAGTTTCCAAAGGCAGCTGAAAGGGTTCCCACTAGTTATTATATGGATGATCTAATGACAGGATGTTCTACGGTAGAAGAGGGAAAGCAATTGTACCTAGAAATGAAGGAGTTAGTAAGTAAAGCAGGATTTCAGCTACAGAAATGGAATAGCAACAGCCAGGAATTACTTAGGGAAATAGAGTCACGTGAGAGCAAGGAAGAGAAGGAGTTAATAGCAGATCATACAAAAATATTGGGACTTACCTGGTGTCGGAGTACAGATGAGTTCAAGTATACAGTGCAGCTTCCATCAAGATCTGAAAGGGTAACTAAACGCAATATTATTTCTGATATTGCGCGTCTGTTTGACCCCTTAGGCTGGATAGCGCCTAGTATAATACTGGCAAAAATACTTATCCAGAAACTGTGGTTATCAGGAATAGGTTGGGACGATGAAGTACCTGAAACGATAAAACATGAGTGGGATACTTACCGTAACGATTTAATACAGATTCATAAAGTGCGAGTTCCTAGATGGTTAGGAGTATCAAACAAGACCCAAGTAGAATTGCATGGGTTTAGTGACGCGTCAAAGGCAGCTTATGCTGCGGTTGTCTATACTCGATATGTAGATAGTTCAGGCCAAATTTATATTACACTTTTAGTAGCCAAGACAAAGGTCGCACCAATAAAAACAGTAAGTATTCCGCGACTGGAACTTTGTGCAGCATTGCTTTTGACCCGCTTATTATCGGATGTGGCTAAAGCAATGAATATTGAAAGGGATAAGGTCCATGCCTGGACAGATTCGACGGTAGTTCTCGCATGGTTAAATAGTCACCCCAGTCGGTGGAAGACCTTTGTCGGAAATCGAGTGTCAGAAATCTTAACAACACTTGAAGCAGATCAATGGTCACATGTGTCATCAAAGGACAATCCGGCAGATCATGCATCAAGAGGTGTATTACCCACATTGCTATCTGAAAGAGAGCAATGGTTTAAAGGGCCAAATTTTTTATACAATGCAAATATTACATATAATAGACCAGTTAATTTAGATATACACTTGGAAGAAAATATTAAGTGTCATTTAGTTCTAAGCGAAGAAGATTCTCCATGGGTCAAGTTTAGTTCGTTAAGGAAATTATTAAGAGTTGTAGCGTTGTGTAGGATTTTCGTTCATATCAAATGTAAGATCAGAAATGATAGGTCTAAGTATTTAAGTAGGTCAGAGTTAGATGAGGCGTTAAAATGTTGTATAAGACGGTGTCAAAAATTAGAGTTCAAAAACGAATATGATCTATTAAAACAAGGAAAACCATTAACTCATAAATCAAGCAAACTTAAATCCCTGTGTCCGTTTCTCGACAAGGATGATATAATCCGCGTTGGTGGCAGATTACAACAAGCCTTTCTGTCCGATCAACAAAAGCATCCTATAATACTTCCACATAATGCGCATCTTACCAAATTGTTAGTTGCTGATTCACATGACCGTACATTGCATGGTGGTCCTCAGATGATGATCAACTTTATTAGATCAGCGTATTGGGTTATTAGATTGAAGAGTGCAGTAAAGGATCACGTACGTAGGTGTGTAACTTGTGTAAAGGCCAAGGCTGAAACCTCCAATCAGCTGATGGGATCACTTCCCTCGGCACGTTGTACTCCGACTAGAGCATTCCTACATAGCGGGGTGGATTACGCAGGTCCAGTTCAAATTCGTACGGCCAAGGGTCGAGGTCATCGTTCACATAAGGGGTATATTTGTGTGTTCGTATGTATGGCTACTAAGGCCATACACTTGGAAGTAGTAAGCGATATGAGTACATCAGGTTTCATAGCAGCATTTCGTCGATTCGTAGCTAGACGGGGCCATTGCGCACAATTATGGAGCGACAATGGCACAAATTTTGTCGGAGCTGCAAGAGAGCTCAGAGAGGTACTTGCTGTCCAGCAAGATAGTGCAGCGTATGTAGAGGCACATGGAACTACGTGGAATTTCATACCTCCCAAAGCCCCTAATTTCGGTGGACTATGGGAAGCAGCAGTGAAATCCACGAAGTTTCATTTGAAACGCGTAGTCGGAAACACGACTCTGACGTACGAGGAGATGAGTACTCTATTAAGTCAAATAGAAGCTTGTCTAAATTCAAGACCGATGACCGTAATTAATGGAGAAGACATTAATGAACCCATGCCATTGACCCCTGGTCACTTTTTAGTTGGGGAAGCATTAGTTAATGTTCCCAGTCCTGATTATACAAAATTAAATGTTAGTTCGTTGTCTCGGTGGCAGCACATACAGAAACTGTTGCAAACCTTTTGGCAGCGTTGGTCCTCAGAGTATTTGAGTGGTTTAGTGCACAGATACAAATGGTCTGTTCAAACTCCAGAGCCTAAAATCGGGGATATAGTTCTAATTAAAGAGTCAGACTTACCTCCTGCTTGTTGGTTGCTTGGTAGAATATTAGAAAAACATCCTGGTTCGGATGATATAACTAGGGTGGTAACATTGCGCACAAGTAAAGGGCTCTTGAAGCGTCCTACCTCAAAACTGTGTATTTTGCCAGTAAATGAATAAAACTTTTATGTCTTTATTTAAAATTAAGTGTTAGTTGAGTTTCTATTTGTTCTTAGACTAAATATTAGAAGGATAGCACATTGTTGTAACATTAATTTTAAGTTCACTTGTAACAGTTCTTAAAAAAAAAAAAAAAAAAATGCAATTAGACTTTAAGTTTGTATATTTGTCTGTTTGTATATTCTGTTTGTATATCTCTAACGGGCTGCCACTTACCAAAGACACTATTTAACTCTAATAAGTTAGTCAAAAATCAACTCTTAACAATAGTATTCGAGTTTACATTTCAATTGGTAAGGACATTCGGCAATAATGTCCTTGGTGGGCGGTATGTTCAAGTTCTAACAATTTTCTTTACTTACATTGATTTATACGTAGTTCTAATGTTTCGGCATAGATGGCGTATTTAATTAGTACTAAATTGACGGATAGATGGCGTTGTGCAAATACGTCACAATTTTATAACTCGCTGTTAAGATTCTCCGGGCGTTCATGACCCTCTGCGGTATATTTGAAATTTGTGAGTTCTAGTTCAAGTGCAATAAAGATTTACAACTAGTAATACAGTGTTATTATTTAGTGTAAATTCAGTGCCGCGTGACCAGATCAAACACCTAAACTGTGAAACAATAGCTTTTAAGGCGTTTTCGATTCAGCAATCGATTTCTTACACCTGTCTTTACCCGAAAGAAACTGACTGACCCTAAAAACATACGTACTTACTATAAAGTACATTAATACGTATTTTCTACCTATCCTACCCGATCTTACTCTTAGGGCCATATTTCAACATCATCAACTTGGTGGCGCCACCAACAAAATGTACGGAGGGTGGCGCTCCTATGAGTGAACTAAACTGTATACCTAGATTTTGTTGGTGGTGTGACCTGAGTTGAGTAATCTGGAGTCTTAATGAAACGTGGCCCTTAATTTGGGCATTGACGGTCGTTTCTTCGCGTCAGTTGAACTGACGTTCATCCAAAATTTGATCGTGAGTGTCGAATTGGCACTCCAAAGTTTCGACGCAACAGAAACTTAACCCGGCGGAAACTTAACTTAACGCTGGGTTTTAACCCGGCGTCGCACCAAACTGCCCGTGAGTGTGTGATTGTCATTCCAATAGCTCCGTGTAGTTTATATAATGTATGTATATCGTTTTCGGTCACATGGACAGACCACACATAGCTACCAGTTGGGAGCTCGCATCGTGCGTCAAGCGTATATCAACTTTCGATGGGAGGAACAGTTGATTTTTTTTTGTTAGAGGGAAATCATCAAATGACTTTTCCCGTCCTAAGATGGACGAGGGGGCGTCTCAGACCTTTACCACCTAAAAGCCACTCATGTTCCTTCGGTTGCCCTTTATATTCTGGAGCCACGGTAACAATTACAACTATTCCGCAACCCCGGCAGGCATTGGCCCTAGAGAGCCCCTTCACGTGCTGACTGCTATTTGAGGCGCACGTGAAACAAACGCGCCGTCGACACGAGCCTGGTCCTAGTCGGGCGGCAAGCTACCTATCACTCGCCGTCCGCAGACCCGCGCCTACGGAAGCCGGTAGCCGTCTTGCGACTCTCGACGTCTCCGCCTGGGTCCCTGTCTGGGGCGTGAGGCTTGACGCTGCCTCACACGCACCGCCGCCTCCTTCTCCAGCATGACTGCTTCGCAGCAGGAGGCGGCGACGGCTTCCCATTCAGTCTTGGCCTGAACCAGCGCCTTAAGCGGTAGGTCACCGCCGCCGATCGCCTCGCGGCGCACATCTCCACCGTATAACAGTGGGGTTTGGGAAGTCGGAAAGAACCCAACATAACCTTCTACTATACCCAGATATAAGGTATAGATAAGGATAACGAAATAAAAAGGGCTGAAGATTTGGAGGTTTATAATATGTTGTTTCCAAAGTCATTATCATTATTATCGAGGAAATTGCGTACCAACTTCTATTATAAAATCAAGAAATGCAGGAATAATCAAGAATTTGATAGAACCTGAACACCTCTATAAATAAATAAATAAATAGTTTTAGAATAGTAGTTGTATAATAGTTTCAGAATTGCTCATTTATTAAATAATCATTTAAATTGTGTAGGTAGATGCATACTTCTGAAATAGTCCACTTTATGTAAGGCATTTATATTTTCGGGCGCGCGCCCCCCTGAATCCTGGCGCCCTAATAATCCGCCAATGTCTTTTTATTGTTTTGTTGGTTTGTATCCCGTTTACACTTGAAATAAAAACTTAAATCAATAAGTAAGAAAATTAGCGAGAATGATTGTTTTGTTAAACAACTTTAAATCGTTATATATTCTAAACTATTATTTAAAAAGAAAAATGATTAGAGGAACCTTAAGGTGATTTTAAAATACCTATTCAACGACACCCCACTCGACATAGTTCATCGCCATTTTTTTTTTCGTTTTGACAATATGGCGTCTGGTTGTCGCTGTGGTGAATTTTGATTACTGTCATATCTTTAGTGACACTCGCAAGGTTAAGACGAATTGATTGACGTAAGAATTATCAAAATCGGTCTACGCATTCGGTCTCTAGAACGCCACATAGAAACAAACATACATACATACATACATACATACATACATACATACATACATACATAGACTGATAAACACATTACCACTCCTTTGCGTCGCGCAGTCGGGTAAATATTCATATTTTCGAGAATGATGTTGTCTTTTGTTTTTAAACATTGCAAAAATTGTTCCCTGAATCAAAAGAAAGAAGATAGAATACCTTTTTATGGATTAATATGGTTATTTTTGCCTTTTTAGATGTTATTTTATTTGGAACACAAAACTTCAACAGAAATCTGTCGGTGTTGCTATTTTATTGTGAAAAGATTTACCCCTAAGTTGGGAAATATGTATTGGACACAGGATTATCGATATACAAGAATATTTATTTCGAGTGTTTTTTTTCTTTTTGGTTGGTATGTTTGTATCTTGTATGTGTCAAAAGTCAGTTCAGTATCTTGTAAGTGTCAGTTAATTGACTTCTCCAACGCCTTTAATGCCGTCAGTCACGACATCCTGTTAGCTATCCTATCACACCTTATGGTTTCTTCCGAGGCGCTGGAGTGGTTCTCTTCGTATCTTCGGAGACGTCAGCAGTCGGTGCGCGTCGATGAGAATTCATCAAGTTGGCGTGAGCTGGATGCTGGTGTCCCACAAGGCGGTATTCTTTCTCCTCTGCTATTTTCTATCTTTATTAATTTAATAACTCACTGTCTTCGGTGTTCGTATCATCTTTATGCCGATGATCTTCAGTTATATACTGCAGCACGTTTGGATAGTTTAAGGGTTGCTGTTGATGATGTAAACCGGGACTTGGAGGCAATTAAAGACTGGTCTGATAGATTTGGGGTGTCTGTAAACCCCTCAAAATGTCAGGCCATTTTACTAGGCAGCTCGCGAATCTTGGGCAGAGTGACAGTTAGTTCTCTTCCTTCAATTATTTTTAATAGTACCGTCATTCCATTCAGCCCAGATGTGAAAGATCTCGGTTTACATCTTGACTCGACTCTTGGTTGGCAAAAGCAGGTTTCCAGCGTCTGTCAGAGAGCCAATGGTACTCTGCGCTCCCTGTATCGTCTAAAAAACTTCTTGCCTGCTAAGACGAAGACCATGCTTGTGCAGACTTTAATTTTCCCTCTACTCGACTATGGTGACGTGTGCTACTTTGACCTGAATTCGATCTTGTTGGATAAGTTGGACAGAATCCTTAATAACTGCATTAGGTTTATTTTCAATCTGAGAAAATATGACCATGTCTCTGACTACAGGTCTGAGCTAAATTGGTTGCCCATTCGCCAGAGGCGAAATTTGCGTGCTCTGACTACGCTCTTTTCTTTGCTACATTGTCCCACTCCGCCTTCCTATCTCATCTCTCAGTTCCAATTTTTATGTTCTTCGCACTCTAGAAACCTGCGCTCTTCCAATAATCTTCTTTTACTTTGCCCTTCTCATACTTCGGATTTAGTTCATTCTTCCTTTCGGATTCAATCCATTCTTCTCTGGAATGCGCTTCCTCTCGATATCAGGACGGCCACTAGCCGTTATGGATTCAAGCGGAAATTGAGGGTTCATTTTCAAAATATATGAGCAGAGTCTATTGACCAGTCACTACATTCGTTGTTTTATATGTATGTATGTATGTATTTATATTTATTTAAGTAGTATATACTTTAGGTAGGTAATTATGTCTATTCTTTTTTCTATTTTAAGTTGCATTCTTGTATTCTATTTATTTTTTTTCTTTTTATTAGTGCACCTACCATGTAATCTCTGCACCACCCTGGGTAGACTGGTAGAGAATGCATAAGGCATTAAGTCCGCCATTGTACATATGTGCATAAAGTTTAAATAAATAAATAAATAAATAAATAAAGTCTTCGTTAATAAAACTAGTGAATGTTTTGTCTCTAACTAAAATTATGTGCACCAGTCGATTCGCCAACATAAAGTAAATAAAGTAAACATGGCGAAACTATAAGGGTTCCTAGTTGACTGCGGAACCCTAAAAACAGTGAACAGAAAAAGATGACATAGCTAATATTTTATATTCTGTCCTTTTCTTTAAGAAATGGAAAGAGACAGATGCATTTAACTTAAATTTAGTAGTTTGTGAATAAGAGAATAAATTAGCGCGTTCAAGTTTCAAACAAACAAACTTTTTAGCTTTATAAAATTGTTATACACCTAAGCACTTTATTATTTATATCCCTAAGTTGTTCCATAATTTTAAACACAATAAATCAATTATTAATTTGTACTATCTGCCCGCTTCCAGCTTAGCCAGGGTGCATTTTTTTAGTCAATGTTGTTATACCAACATTGTCCTGACAATTACAAACACAACAAAGTAGATTCACATAATTAGGCGTAGCAGTTCTTATGCTACGCGCGTACCTAGTACCTACATACTTACTTTTAGTAAATTCATAAATTGATTTTAATTAATATAGACAGATAAGAATGAAATATTACGGGTAATTTTTCATCATCCTGGCAACCGGAACGCACACAGAGACGACGTGTTCTTAGGCTCAATTCACACGTACCACAACCATACCACAGCGACAACCACACTACAAATATGTAAATTTTGTATTGAAAATGAATATTACAATTCACACGCACCACATTTTGTGGTTGTTATCGACCACCTGTGTAGTACGACTACATCGCAACCACATCGCGACGGCAACGCGGTGGCAGCGCGGCGTCAGCGCGGCCATATCGCCACGACATGACGTCCACGCGCGCCTAGCTGGCGCCTGCGCCTCCCCCGGCCTTCTTTCATTTTGCGTAGTATTATTAGCCATAACAAGGATAGCAACAACAATCTTTCCTCCATGACTACGTTCAGTCAAGCCGTGTTTCCTCTACAAAAGCCAGACTATAACTGCACATGGCCACGTGGTTACCACATCGCAACGACAGCGACAACGCAACCACATCGACATTTTGTGGCTACCACAACGCAGCTGCAAAAAGCCGCTGCGACACTATTCACACGTAACCACATCTTGACCACATTTTGTCGCTGCGACGTGGTGTGGTTGTGGTACGTGTGAATTGACGCTTACAGCGCAGTCACGTGGCAGTCACGCACACATGTCTCGACATTCGCCGCACTCGTAATGTTTCCCGCTCTCTATCTGCCTACTGTTTTATAATCTGAGCCTAATAAAAAATATTATTATTTACATGATCACTGTGTTCTACATTTAATAAGTATTTTTTTTTTTATTATTTGAAATTGACATTATTATTTATTATTGACATTTTTGTATTTTATTCTAATATTATGCTATTGTATATATATGAAACCAAGAAATTTAGATGAATGATTATTTATATAAATTGTGTTTGTAAACAAAATAATGTAATATTTGTACGCCGTGCAAGGCCAAACATGACTGGACAAATTTTATTACTTACAACCTGCATGCTATGTTATGTAACTCATGTTTCCACAAATAAATAAATCAATCAATCAATCTATCAATCAATCATAGACAGTTAGAATTTGGAATCTGTAAACTAAAAATATTTATTTGCGTTTCATGTAATTATGTAATTTGGAAAGGCTCATTAGGTACCCTCGTCAACATCCGCCATATAATTTAATTTTTAAAATAGATTTTTTTAATACAAGGTGTATTTGTAACCAACTCTGAAATCTAGAAAAAAGTATCAGCTGTTTCATACATTATGGTCGGGAGGGCATAGAACTTTTGTTAGAAACAGCTAATATTTTTTCGCGATTTCAGAGTTGGTTCCATAATAAAAGTTGTTTGTTTTCATGAGTAGAATCATCTCCTAGCGGGTTGAGCAAGACCAAAAATACACCTAGTATATTAATTTATTAAATATCCCGTGGTTTTTTATTTGCAAACTATTTTTTCATACAAACGTTAACCCGACAATTACAAACACAACAAAGTAAATTTACCTTAAATTGATTTTTATTCAAATAGAACAGATAAGATCAAAATATTATGGGTATATTTTCATTATCCTGGCAACTGGAACGCACACAGATGCAACGTGTTCTTACAGTGCTGTCACGCACACTTGTCTCAAGACTTGCCGCACGGGTGATGTCCCGCGCTGTCTATCTGCCTTCTGTTTACTAATCTGTGATTTAGAAGAATCGCAGCAAAGTCACGTGATTGCCAATAGAATATTTACGAATATGTTCCGTTCATTTCATGGAAAACGAGAAATACACCACAAAGTCAAGAAGAGTACTTATATTATTTCATGGGA
>JAWMCH010000246.1:0-22500 GCA_033675125.1 Athetis lepigone | reverse complement strand
TTTCTATTTCAATGGTTACAATATTCTTACTACTAGTCTTACTTCTATTACATACATAGGTTCTTAGAGCACAATTTTAAAATTCCTTATTCTACTGCTTATTCTATTACATGTCTTACTTCTATGTTACCATATAAATATATACAAATATTCTATGAAACATAGCTTAATTGCTTACGTTTTGTTTCTTTCTGTGACCTTTTGTGCTATGCTTAGGCAGTAGTTTATCAATTTTTCTCTGGTTTTACCTTTAAATATTTCCCCTAAGTTGTCCTTACTTAACTTTACTTGTAGTTTTTGCTCCAAGTTATATCGTTCCATAACGTATACGGGGCAATCCAGGAGTAAGTGCGGGATGGACTCACTAGCCCCTGGGTCGCAGATGCACGAAGGGCTCTCCTTACACCTGAAGCGGTGTAGGTATTCTGAGAACCCACCGTGCCCCGTCAGGACCTGCGTGAGTAAGCCTGTTGGCTGCACCTGTTTCACAATACGGAAAGCTGCTTTGGCATCTGGAAGAAACATTTTCGTCACTGAGGCCGTCTCGCCAGACACATATCTCCGATTCCATTCATCGAGTGATCCCATGCGGATCTGACTTCGTATGAATGAAATCGGACACAGGTCATAGTCCGGCTTCCTCCGTGACGTCAATGCTGCCTCCTTCGCCAGCTCGTCCGCGCGCTCATTCCCCGGCAGTTCCGCGTGTGCCTTGATCCAAAACAAAGATATATTTTTCTTTTGGTCCAACGCCTGAGCCAAATTGGCTCGTGCGCGGACTGCCAGGGGATGGAGAGAGCCATGGTTTGCGAGCGTCTGCAATGCTGACATTGAGTCGCTATACAACCCATAGCTCGTCTCTTTGCGCTTTAGGACCACGTCAGTCGCTCTACAAATGGCCAGGAGTTCTGCCTGGTAGACTGTGCAGTACGCGGCGAGGCTGAGTTTGAGGTTCTGGATTTCGCCTTCATTATTCCACAGGGATAATGCTGCTCCGACCTTCCCCTCAATCTTGCTGCCGTCAGTGAAAATTCGCACTGCCTGCACATTGTTTTCGTCTACCTGCTGTTGGTCAGCTAGGCACACGAACTCCAAGGACATTTGCATTGCTGGATGAGGGGCTTCTGCAAATCTTACCATACTTTCAATCTCCCTATCTCCTGGCACAAACCGGGACGACCCTCTCCTAGCTTCATACAGGGAGGCTGCCTCTTGTATGCGTAGGTCTAGAGGAAGTATTCCAGATAGTACCAGTGCCGAGTTAAGGGAGACAGTACGGTAAGACTTGCAGAGCTTCTGGACGAGGCCTCTTTGGACAGAGCTAAGTTTCTTCCGTATCCCCAGCTTTTTCGTAGCGGGAGCCCAGGCTGCAGCCGCGTAGGTGGCAATTGGTTCTATAGTGGCGGTGTAGATGGTGTGGATCACCTCTCTGTTTAAACCCCAGCTGACTTTGGCCGCCCTAGCTAGCTGCTTATATATATCGGCAGCTTTCTTGCAGACATTCGCCGTATGCTCGTCGAAAGTCAGTTTTTCGTCTATGGTCAACCCCAGCAGCTTGATGCTCTTGACCAAGCCGATGTCGACCCCGGCCATGCGCAGGGCTGGAGTGTCGTACTTAAGCTTATTGGTTATGAGCATCGCACAGGTTTTGTGCGGTGCAAACCTCAGCTTGTTTCGGACGCCCCAGCTCTGAACATGGGCGAGGGCTGCATTGGCTACCCTGGTTACTTCGCTAGCTGCGTCACCATCCACTACCATCACTATGTCGTCTGCGAACGCCTGTACGAATAGTCCCTCTTTTTCAAGGTTTTGGAGCAATGGATCCAGCAACAGATTCCATAATATTGGACCGCCAATTGACCCTTGGACACAGCCTTTATTTGTCTCTCGTGTGCATTCCTCCCCGGCATATCTAACCCTAACTTTTCTGCTGTCGAGGTAGCTGTCGAGTAGCCTCCTGATATTGACCGGGCAGTTTTCCTCAGCCAGCCTGACTTTGATAGCTGGCCACCATGCGCTGTCGAAGGCGCCCTCTATATCCAATGACACCAGGACAATTAGCTTCTTCAGCCTCAACTTGTCCTTCACGTGATTTATTAGCGTATAGAGGGCGTCCTCGGTACTCCTCTGGGGCATAAAGCCAAACTGGCGAGTACTAAGCCGCGGCACCAGCTGCCACTTGACTCGTGCCACTACCATCTTCTCCAGGACTTTTCCCAGGACCGGCAGTAGACCTATCGGTCTATAGGACTTGGGGTTCAAGTAGTCATCCTTGCCCGGTTTCCTGAGGACAACCACCGTTGCCTCCTTCCAGATATTTGGGAAGTGAGCCAGTTCTAGGCATCTGTTTATTAGGGCAAGAAATACGTCTGGGTCCTGGTTGATCGCTCGACAGCAGATGTCCGATGTGAGTCCATCCGATCCGGGGGCCTTCTTCGGGTTGAAACTTTTCATGGCTGTCTTCAGCTCTAGCTGTGTAAACGGTGGGTCATGGTATTCACCATGCTTCCACTCGTTTACCCCGGCGGGCTGCCTCTCTGGTAAGCCTGTGGTCTTCATTGTCCTCTTCTGCTGTGTCCTTAGGATAGAAAGTTTCGGCGAGTAGGGCTGCCGATTCCTTTGGGTTTAGGATGCACCGTCTTTGCGTAGGGTCAGGTCTTCTTTCCTCCTGGCGTCCTCCCGATCACTCTATATATACCTTCCCATACTCCTTCATTGTCCTGCTTTCTGCAGAACTCCTTCCAGCTGGTGGTTTGGGCCTGTTTGGCTTTGCACTCGTACTCTTCTTTGGCCTTCAGGTACTCGTCGATGACCTTCGCTCTCCGGACCGGTGCGGCGTTGCGGATGCGGTTTTTCCGCCTGGTAAACTCCTTTTTCAGCGCAGCGAGCTCTTCGGACCACCACGGGACGGTAAGCTTTGCCTTGTTTTTGGCTTTGGGCATAGTTTTATCACAAGCTATTTCTATTCCCTTTTGGTAATTTGTAATGATCTCTTCTAGTTTTTTTTGCAAGTAATATTATTGATTGTTTCTAATTTGATGTTATTTTCTAATCTAAAGTCTTTTAATTCCTCTTTAAACTTCTCCCAGTCTGCTTTTTTGCTATTGAACCTTCTAGTGGTTCTTACAATGCTTGTCCCTCTTTCTCTTTTTAATTTTATATGGAAGAAGATTGTGTTGTGGTCCGAGCTCGTCGCGCCGGTGTCGACCCGCCAGCCATCCACCAGGTCAAACAGATCGAGCGAGCATGCCGTGACGTCTACGTGGCTCCTGTAGGTTTTTCCGCCTCTGATGGTGTCGAAAGTGGGCGTATCGCCAGTGTTCAGTACCTGAAGCTCTAGTTCTTCTAAGGTCCCAAGCATCTCGTCGCCCCTTGGGTCCTCTACTGTGCTACCCCACCAGCTGCTTTTCGCGTTTGCGTCGCCCCCTATCAGCAATCTACTGGTGGCCACTTCTCGCTTGATTTGGGTCAGCTGGTTCAGGTATGGCCCTATGGGTTGGTCTGGCTCGAAGTAGTAAGAGACTACTGCGATTTCCCAGGCTTTGGTCCGGATCCCCACCACTACGATGTTGTTTGTGGTGAGTTTCGGGTAGGGGATAACATCTAAGTCATCGTCGAAGACTGCAATTGCTGCCTTTACCCTCCCACTTCCATCAACCTCGCTCTGGTAGATTCGCGAGCCTCGGTAGCTCTTCATACCTCTCGCTCCTCCCACATATGGTTCCTGGATCAGTGCCCATGCGACCTTGCGCTCACTGGCCTCTAAGAAGAGTTCGGTGGTTGCCAGTTCCTTCCTTTGTAGGTTTGCTTGGGCCACCCAGTATGGTCTTGCTGATGACGCTGGAGTATCTGTTGGGACAACTTTAGCAATACGCAACGGAGAGCCTTGCTATTGCGTCTCGTTTCTTGCGGATCGGGCATTCTTCACTGAAGGCGTTATGGTCATTTCTAGACGTTCTGCTTCGCTGATGTGCAGTTCTGCATGATGCCTCGGTGCCGGCCATCCAATCAGAACACTGCGCCTTGAGATGCGGCCCTCCGCAATGGCTGCAGAGATCTGCTGGTGCTATGCAGAATCTTTTGCTGTGGCCATATCCTAGGCATCGGGAACATTGCACAAGGGGTGATTGGTCTGTTACCCGTATGCGTTGAAGGTCTATATAGACCGCTCCTCCTGCCTCAGTAGCTCGTTTCCACAGCGTAGGAGACACGCTGAGGACGATGTGGTTAGTGTGAGGGTTTCTTGCTCTCCTCTTAAATTTTATTTCTATTCTATCGTCTTTTTCAGCTAAGTCGTGGTGCCCCGATTTTGTTTTCGGAAGGCCATTTTGGACCATTAGGACTTCCTCATCGGTGTTTACTGTCAGGACATCTGCCAGCTTCAGTAGGGGGTCTCTGTTTTTGACCTCTTCCACGTTTAGGTTTTTTCCGGAGTTCTCCAGTCTCCGTTTTAGCTCTTGTCTGTCCTCTAGCGTGTTGCAGCTCATTATTATTTTTCGGTCCTTCGCTTTTCTGTCCTTTCCACTTTGACCCATCCCTCCTTGGCTTTCACCGCCTCTCTGACTTTAGTCAGGACTTGGTCGCCTGTGTCATCATCGTCTTGCGACGTGATGACTACGGAGTGTAGTGCATTCGATGGGGGTGATTGCGAAGCGGGTCGGACTGAGGCTGCGTCTGCGTACGTTTTGGAGGCAATTATTTCATGTTGCTGGTCCATTATTGTTTTTATTTCCTCCATTTCTTGGCATTATCCAGGATGAGTTGGTTCTGTTCCCTGAGCTTCTCCATGATTTGGCCGTCTTTTTCGTTTGCCCGCTCCTGGGGTGTACTCTCTGGCATATCGAGCGTCTTTTGGGGAATGTTATTCGTCCCTTCGTTCTTTTTTGCTGCTTTAATTTCAGCTTCCGCCTCCTTTATCAGCTGGAAGAGCTTTTCGATAGCTTCCAGAACGCTAGTCTTTATATCGGTCCTAATGTTTCGTGAGTTGCCGATATTTGTTCTGGCCTTAAGGTAGTTTGACTTCGCTTCCGCCAAGCGGCTATTTACTGCCTGTCTTGGGAGTATTGGTATATCCAACTTGCTAGTCACTGGAGTTAGGTGTTGGGCCTCCGATCCTGTGGCTTCCAGCTTCTCCACACTGCGCCTCACGTTTGTTGACAGTGTTTGTGTTTTCGGAGGAGACTTCTGTGTCTCGGTGCTGGTTTTAGTGTTTGGCGGGGTCCCAGAAGGGGATTTTTTCCCCATGCCGTCCGCGGGTTTCGCTGGAGTTCTCGTGAACATTGTTGGTGGAGTGCGTCAAGGTTTGTGAAATATAATTCTTGCACAATAGTGCGCGTTTTCGTCAATAGACGGTTCAAGAGTTAATAAAGGGTCTGCACACAGTGTAAAGGGTGTGTGCAGCACAGGGAATAAAATAAATTGGAAAATTGGAAAATAAGGTAAATTTATAGGGCAAACCAGTACTGCAAAACAAAACAGGTGCTATATGGCTAGCGACTGCTAATTAAGGTCACAGAAAGAAATAAAAACGTAGTCAGGCTCAATAAAGCCTCCGTAATGCCCTGCACACTATTACAATAAAAAGAAAAATAAAACCAATAAAATAATAAACTTAAACTAGTTTTTTGCCTTTTTCGATGGGCAGTCTCTACCAGGGCAGTCTGGTAGATTCCAGTATTAGTTACACACGATTTGTATGGTCCCCGAAGGAGGGAATGTCGTTTTAGGGCCTTTTTGCTCCAAATTATATGACAAAAATTTTTCGGCTCTATGTAGAGTCAATTTTGTTAGCTCAATAGATTGCTCTCCTCGAGCCCTTTCAAATGACCCCAAACACGACTAACCTAGCGCCAGCGGTTCCCGAGTTATGAGTGGTCAAAATTTCCGGTTACAGTAACCAGATTGTCTCTTGAGATGGTTGAAAGAGGATATCTACGATACCACTGGGCCGATTTTAGCCGTGTTTGGGTTCGCCACACTGGCCCCAACGTGACGCATCCGAATTCACGTTTTTCAGGCCGAGAATTTTTCAGGTGCTGAAAACTTCCGGAACCCCTCCCGAAAGACGGGCCTGGTCTAGTCAGTCACCCACACGCAAACCGCGGTTCGCTACGACTCCTGGTTCGGAAGTTATAGGCGGTCAAAGTGTGACTCTGACAGTTGGGAGCTGTCACAATCAATCTTCAACAGCCCGTATAATCCCTCCCCGAGGTCGCAGAGTACCCGTGTTTGGGGTGTTCTGACTCGCCCTGACCTACCCTTTCACCTGATAGAGTTTCAGTGCCCCGAAAATTTCAGGCCTGAAAAAGCCTGAAATCCAAGGAGCAAGACTACGGAGGTACCCCCAAGCACCCTACTGAAAACCGCACCTTTCAGCGACTTCCCACTCCGGAGCTACGGGCGTCGAAATTTTGGGTTTGACAGTTTGCACCTGTCAAAGTTCAACTTTAAACGCCAATAACTCGGCCTACAGTAGTCGCAGAAAGCTCGGGTTTCAAGTATGTCGCTCGGCTCGACACTCCGCGTCGTTCTTCCACCCTTTCAGGCTGAAAAATTTTCAGCGCCTGAAAAGTCCTGAAAATATTTTTACCGGAATGGCGGCAAAGTGTGGCTGCCTTCTACGCAAACCCGCTGCTTGTAACTGTATTGGTTACTGAGATAAACAATTTTGAAAATAAAAACCGTAAAACCAAGATGGCTGAAAAATCTCAAAATCTTTGATTCCAGCGCTATTGGGCCCGACTTTGGGCTCTATTGGCCTCTAATAGGCTTGTAAAACAGTATTATAGCTTAAAATTTGGATTAATTCTATTTATTTACAGTTTTTATTCAAAAAACACAAAAAAATCGATAACTTCGCCAAAAATCTACAGAAAATTTTGCAAAAAATATCTAAATATTCTATAAACAAATGCCTATATTGGCATAGCAAAATAAAAATTTTTAGGTTTTATATGACTGTCAAAAAGTACAAAAATATGGTTTTTTCTGGTTTTCAGTGATATTTCAGGAATGGTTGAGTCAAAAATTTTGAAAAATTAAACTTAAGCTTATCTAATTAGCGCGCAACAGGCTGCAGTTGAAAATTTTCTAATTTCTTCTTAGTTTAGGAGATATGGCAGTCAGTATTTTCAATCTCTAATTAGCGATATAAAATCAGCCAATCACGTTAAAATTCTAAAATTTGTTCCACTCGCCTCTATTTGTGATGATCCCAGTCGGTGCCAATTTTCACGCCTGTAAGTCCAGTGCTTCCGGTTTTTCAGCGCACGTGGTTTTCGGAAATTCCTGAATATCTCGACCGTTTGTGGTGTTCTATTGCCGGAGATGGGTCCAGGTGGTGGGGGACCAGATTGTCCACAGGATCATAAGAAAAAATTTGGGGGTCGTCGATCTTGTTTCGTCAGAATCGGTGTTATAAAGTTTTTTCCAGATGACTTAACCTCCAAATAAGGTGTTTTTCACTTGTCACTTTTCAGGCACTTGTGATGGAACTGTAATCCGTGCGGCACTTTGTGCGGGGCGAGATTCCGCATCTATCGACACTTCACTTGTGAAAATCCGTTCACAAAAACCTATTTTTAGGTATTTTTATATGCAGAGCGCGTGGTTTTTCGCTGCTTACTGCTCGAGAGACCGAGTGCAACTGGGGTTAGGTTAGGTTAGGTTTTTTTTTTTTTTTTTTTTTTTTTTTTTTTTTTTTTTTTTTTTTTTTTTTTTTTTTTTATCGTCTACCTCCAACATTATCGGAGCCTATTTTAGCGATTTCTCTATCATTCCAGTTCTATCAATTATTCCTCTCGCACTTTCATTCTGCATACTGTTTCTTTCTTTCATTCGTCTTCATTCAATTTTTATGGGTGGGACTCCCATCTATCTATTCTATCTATTTCTTTATATCTTATATTTTTGGGGAAATAATATTTTTCACGCCATTTTTATTTTTATCTTATACAATTTTTTTTTACATCTATGCGTTTTCTTACTCTAGCTTTTACATGTTTTTTCTTTCGTTGTATTTGTTACATTTTATTTTATCCCTTAATATTTATTTGCTTATTTTCTAGTTTCTTATGTTCCTACTTTATTGTATTTTGTTCTTATAGCAATGTTTCTTATTTCTATTACACTTATTCCTATGCTTATCACTAATATGCTTATATATTATGAAAACATAGCTTTCTAATCTATTGCTTTGTTCCGTTCTATCACACCTTTTACAACTTGAATGCTATAATTTAAGAACTTTTCTCTATTTTTGCTGGCCATTATTATTCCCAAATTGCTTGGCACAATCTCTAAGTCTAAACTTTGCTCGATGTTGTGTCGTGCGGTCTGGTGTTGTGGGCAACAGCAGATTACGTGTATCACTGTTTCCTGTGCATCTGGTTCGCAAATGCACGACGCGGACTCCTTTCTCTTAAATCGGTGCAGGTACTCTGCAAAGCCGCCGTGGCCCGTCATTATCTGGGTAGTGATATTTGTAATATTTATTTTTCTAATTGTCCTGTACGCCAGCACCGCGTCCGGGAAGAACAGTTTGTTGTTGGATGCTGTTGTTCCAACCTGATACCTTCGATTCCACTCGTCAAGCGTCGCCATACGCAGTCGGCGCTTGACGTGTGAGATCGGGCATAGGTCGTAGTCGTGGGCTCGCCTGGTGTTTTCAGCGGCTTCCTTGCCAGCTCGTCTGCTCTCTCATTGCCGTCCAGTCCGGCATGGGCTTTTATCCAGAAAAGCTTTACAGTTTATTTTGCGACAACAAAATGTTTAGGCTTTTCCGGGTCTCCACTGCTATCGGATGGAGACAATTGTAATTGATGACAGTCTGGAGCGCAGCCATGGAGTCGCTGAATATCCCATATGTAGTAGCTCCAAGCTTACTTATCTCCGTGGTGGCGTGCTGTATTGCTAGGAGTTCAGCCTGGTAGACAGTGCAGTACTCTGGTAGCGACAGTTTACGGGCTTTGAGTTCGGACTGGCCATTCCAAATGGATAGCGCAGCTCCGACCTTGCCTCCTATTTTGCTACCGTCAGTAAAGACGCGTATTTCCAGAGCACTGCATGCTCCATACTGTTCCTCGCTGTTTATGATGCCCAGCTCTCTTTCTTCCCGCTTCGCTGGATGTGGGTTTGATGTGGCTGGGGCCATGCGTTCGACTATTCTGTCTCCCAAGGTTGTCGTTGCTTTTTCCCTTTCTGGCTTCATAGAGTAGCGCAGCCTCTTTTATCCTCAAATCTAGAGGGAGTATCCCTGCGATAATGAGTGCTGCGTTGAGGGAGACAGTGCGGTAAGCTTTGCACATTCTCTGTGCGATTCCGCGTTGTAGTACTCCGAGCTGTTTTATCATCCCCTTTTTCTCAGCGGCTGGTGCCCATGCGCTGGCGGCGTACAGGACAATTGGCTCTATAGTAGCTGTGTAAATAACCCTTATTACTTCCGGATTTAGTCCCCAGCTTGCCTGGCCGCTCTACTCAGTAGCTTATATACGTTCATTGCCTTTTACAGGCGTTTGTCACGTGTGAGTTGAATGTTAATTTCTCGTCAATGGTGACCCCCAGAATTTTAATCTCCTTGGCCATTGCTATGCTCACCCCGCCCATGCTCAGGCGCGGGTGTCGAACTTCAGCTTTCGCGTTATTACCATCGCACTGGTTTTGTGCGGTGCGAATTTTAGCTTGTTTTCTATCCCCCACGCCTGAACATAGCTGAGGCATTTTGGGCCTGTCCTTCGATTTCCATTGCAGTGTCACCACTGAACACCAACACCACGTCATCCGCAAAGCTTGACAATAAAATCCTCCTGTCTCGAGTCCCTGCAGGAGTGGGTCCAGCAACAGATTCCACAGTATTGGTCCCGCTATCGATCCTTGCACGCAGCCTTTTGTTGTATTTATTTGGCATTCCTCCCCGGCATACCGCACTCTGACCTTTCTGTCTTCGAGGTAGCTGTCCATGACCCGCCTCAGTCCTATTGGGCAGTCTACTTCCGCAAGCCTGACCCTAATGGCTGGCCACCAAGCACTGTCAAAGGCTCCCTCTATATCTAGGGAGACTATTGTTGTGATCTTGCGTTCGTCCAGCTTTTGTCTAATGTGGCCCATAAGTGTATAGAGGGAGTCCTCCGTGCTCCTTTGTGGCATGAAGCCATACTGCCTCTTGCTTAGTTTTGGCAGGAGATGGTATTTGAGGCGGCCACCAGCATTTTTTCAAATGTTTTCCCTAGAACGGGCAACAGTCCTATGGGTCTGTATGATTTTGGTGCGGTATAATCGTCTTTGCCGGGTTTTCTGAGGACTACCACCGTGGCTTCTTTCCACGCGCTTGGGAAGTGGTGCAGTTTCAGGCATTTGTTGACGAGGGCCAGAAAGATTGAGGGCTCATTGTTGATTGCGTGGCCGCATATGTCGGCAGTGAATCCGTCCGCTCCGGGTGCCTTCTTCGATTGAAGGAATTGGAGGCTGATTTTAGCTCCGCCATCGTAAACGGTGGGTCGCACGAGTTATCTTGCCCGCCACCGTTCACTTCATCGGCTCTTCTCCTTGTGGATCGGTGGTGGTTGCTGTCATCAGTTCTGCGGTCCTCCGGGTAAAAGGTTTTTGCTAGCAGTTTTACAGAGTCACTGGCCTCCAGTACTTGGCCGTCTTTTCTTAGAGGCAGGTCTTCTTCTCTACTCATAGTTCTACCAATGACTCTGTAAATGCCTTCCCAGACCCCTTCTTTGTTTTGCTTCTCGCAGAACTCCTTCCAGCTGTCCACTTGGGCTTTTGCTGCTTTTATTTCGTACCTTTCCTTCTGTTCCAGGTATTCTTTTACTACAAGCGATCTGCGGACCGGAGCGGCGCACCTTATTCGTCGTTTTTTGGTAGCCACGGCCCTCTTCATCTCCTCGAGTTCCTCGGACCACCACGGCAAGGTAAGTGTATCTTTTTGTTTTTTAATGGGAATTGCGTGTGTGCATGCATCGTCTATTGTTTCGGTAAGTTTGGTTACTATCTTATCTATTTCTTTTTTGTTTGTGATTTTGTTTATTTCTGTTTCTGTTATTTTTCTTTCAGATGCCAATTGGCTAAGTTTCTCATGAAACTTTTGCCAGTTGGCCTTCTTGGTGTTGTATTTCCTTGTTGTTCTGTCTATGTGTATACCTTTAGATTTTTGTAGCCGTATGTCAAATATTATGGTTTGTGGTCCGAGCTCGTTAGGCCCTCTTCAACTACCCAGTTTCCTACGAGGTCCAGAATGTCGGTGGAGCAGGTGGTTATGTCAACACAGCTGGAGTATCGCTTGCCCCCTCTTATAGTGTCAAAAGTCGGGACGTTACCATTATTTAGGATATTGAGGTTTAGCTCTTCCAGCGTCCCTGAGACCTCTAGACCTCTTTGGTCCTCCATCCGACTTCCCCACCACAGGCTCTTGGCGTTAAAGTCGCCACCCACGACTAATTTTTGTGGCCAGTGGCGGCCGCTATTTTCTTTAGCTGCTCGAGATAGTCTTGCAGGGCTGGTCTGGCTCAAAATATACAGAGACAAGCGTGATCCCCCAAGCCTCGGTCTGGATCCCCCACCACCACAATGTTATTGGTGGTGAGTTCTGGTATTGTTTGACGTTGACGTCTGTATTAAAACACAGCAATCGCCGCCTTTGCAATCCCACTTCCTTTGACCGTATCCTGATAGACCCTCGCGCCTCTGTAACTTTTCATAGTGTCCCCGGCCCCCACATACGGCTCTTGAATTAGGGCAGCTACCACGTTTCTTTTGGTCGCTTCAATGATCAATTCGTCTGTTGCCAGTTTTTTTCCTTTGCAGATTGGCCTGCAGAACCCTGTACTTAGTCACTTGATCCACCTTAGCAATATGCCACCGTTGATCGTGCCAGTTCATCCCATTTCCTCCTCGTGGGGCAGCTCGTGCTAAAGCATTGTGCTCTGTCTTCTCTAATTTGGCACTGACGCAGTTTCTACATTTTGGTGGCATATTGGTCGACCAGTCCGGGCAGTTTGTTTTCAGGTGGGGTCCACCGCAATGGCTGCACAGATCGGTTGGGTCACGACAGAACTTCTTGCTGTGACCGTAGCCCAGGCAGCGCGTGCATTGCACCAGCGGCGTCTGGTCCTCCACCCACACCCTCTGCAGGTCAATGTGCAAGCGGCCTACATCTGTTGCTCTCTGCCAAATGGTGGGCGACACACTTAGGACCACATGACTTGTGTGGGGATTTCTGGCCCTTCGTCTATATTTACGGAGATTCTTTCCCCTTCCGCGTCTAGTCCCTGAAGACGTCTCTATTTTGATTTTTCAGGGCCTTCATGATGTCTTCGTCCGTGTTTATTCGAGAGGACGTCTTTCAGTATGATCATGGGATCTTTGTTTTTCATCTCCTCCACGTTAGATCCGTCCGCTCCTTCGCGAGCTTTTCCCTTACTTTGTCCCTATCTTCTGTCGTTTCGAATCCCACGATAACCTTCCTGTCCTTAGCCTTTCTTACCTTCCCAACCTTTACCCATCCTTCTTTCGCGTTCACCGCTTCCCTCAACTTGTTTAACACTTCATCTCCTGTTTCCGTTTCGTCTTTTGACGTTATTACCACGGAGTGCAGAGCGTTCCTTCTCTGCTGCAAAGCGGTGGTTGGACGGGCTGTGACGCTAGCATATGTTGCTGTTTTTGTCTGCGTCTGTATCAGTTCTCGAATTTCGTCCAGTTTTTTGGTATTTTCGAGAAGCATATGGTTTTGCTTCTCGATCTGCTCCATGATGTTATTCCTTTCTACGTTGACAGTGAAGGTGGAGTCGGAGACCGAGGTTCCCGGCTCCACCACCCCTGCCACCGTTTCCGTATTCTTCTGCGGCTTGATTTTCAGCTCGCTTTCTGCTTCCTTTAGGAGCTGATACAGGCGCTCCAGTGCCTCCACTACAGCATTTCTTATCTCTGTCTTGGTGTTCCTCGACGAGTTAATGTTTAGCTTACCCTTGCTTAGGCAGGCCCTTGCCTCACACAATCTGTTTTGGTAAGTGGTTTTCGGCGGCGTCCCAGTAGAAGAATTTCTCCTTTGGGCCGTCGCGCCTCCCCCTTGTGTATTTGTAGTCGTCTTGGGTTCAGGTCCTGCCTGCCCTAGTCCTGTCTGAGGTGTAGCGTCACTAGCGCTCGTACTGGCGGCTTCCCACTCTCCAATACTGCGCCCAACACCCGATGTTGTGGGCTGCGGTGGGCTCCTCTCCACTATTTTTGCTGTCTTTGCTGGCGTCCTCATTGCGAATGACATTTTGAGGTAAACTCGTCAAATATTATATATAATTCGTATCACACGAAGTTTGTAAAAGTTGTAAAAAGTGTGATAGAAGTCACAAAAGAGTACAATAGTCGGCTCAATAAAGCCTCCGTGATTACCTATACACAAATACAATATAAAACAATAAAATAAAATGTTAGCCTCTTTGAAAGGCAGTCTCTACCAGAGCAATCTGGTAATTCAAAGGTCTTAAAACTATGTTTGTAGAGTCTAGCTCTATCAGTCTGAAAAAATTATTGTTCCAGACCTTGATCTGGGGTCAGAGAGATTCCAGGAACCCAATGCGTCTAAAAGAATTTAAAAATTTTGGATCAAAAATTTGTGGACTCTATGTAGAGCCGGTCTCTATTGTCAATTGCAAAGGTCTCCTCAATACCTTTCCAATGAACCCAAACACGGGTAGCCTAGCCCAAAGGGTTTCTGAGAAAACCCGGTCCAAAGTTTCAGCAACCATACAAAGATGGCGGCTGGAATCCAGTAAACCGTGGTTTTCCCCGGAACCGTCCGTCCGAATATGACCGTGCTTGGGCTTTTCTGGTCGGGCTTGGTGAGATCTTGCTTGTGGAAAAGGTTTCAGGCCTGAAAATTCCTGGGTCCTGAAAACTCCTGAAAGTGCGCTAGTCGGGTAGGAGGGGTCCAGCCGATGTCAAAAAAGAAAATCCGGTCGCTCTACGACCAATGGTTCCGGAACTATCCAGTCCTGAAAATTCGTTTGACAGTTCGTAAACTGTCAAAGTCAGACTTCAAACCGGTATAACTCCCCTTCCAGAGGTCGCAAAACGTCCGAGTTTGGACTCGTTTACCTTGTCTTGGCCCGCTCCGACGCGCAAAATTGCTTTCAGGAGCCTGAAATTTTTCAGCGCCAATCGACCTGAAAATGGCCAAGTCAGACAGATCTCGTCTCCCCAGTCACCACCATGAAATCCGCAACTCTCTACGACCACCGGCTTCGGAGCTATGGCTGTTCAAAGTTTTTCAAAATGGCCGCCCAGCTGTCAAATGTCAACTTAAAATGACTGTAACTCCTCAACCGTTTGCCGCAGCGAAGTGCGGTTTCGAGTGCTGTGCTTGGCTTGACTTCCCCTGTCCGTCAAAAATGGTTTCAGGGCTGAAAAATTTCAGGTCCTGAAACGCCTGCCTGAAAATAATCACAATTGGTTCCCCTAATGATCCTCCTACTAGCTGTGAAAATCCCGACTCTCTGCGCCCAATACTTATGGAGATATCAGTTATTTTCTCCGGCAACCCTGTAAACCAAGATGGCGGAAAAAAGCTATTTACGTCGTTTTTGAGACTTCAGCGACCTAGTTTGGGTTCAGAGAGTTGGGGCAAGCTTCAGGACTATAATTATGGCGTCAAAATAATTTTAAAATGATTAGTTTTTAATTAATTTAGAAAAATAAGAAAAAATTTTATAACTTTACAACCGTTAGTCCAAAAATTTTGAAAAAAATACCTAAATTTGTGTTAAATAGTTCTTTACAATATGCAATACGTGTTATTAATAATTTTGAAAAATAGGGTACCTTTTTACAATAAAAACCGAAAAAAGTACTTTTTTGATGATATTACTAAAACTATAAGTCCAAAAAATTTTTCCTCACTAAGGATCTCTTCCTCAGCTTAGCGCGCAGCAGGATCGATGATAAAAAAGTAGTGTGCTGCCTGAAGATTTTTCAGTACAGCTGGTCTAAGTTCGGATCTTCTAATTTAATTTCCTCCCTTCGTGGTGGGGGTAAAAATCTGGTCAGGGTGTTATTTGTCTTGTCTTAACTAGGTCCTTCTAGCATAAATAATTTAGTCCTCTGTGATGTCTGGATCACTGGCCACGTGGTCGCAATTTAGGTTATGACTCACGGTTTTCCTCCTTTTCCTCGGGTTTCCGCAGGCGGATTTGAGTCGTTGATGGCTCAAACGATGCGTCTTGCGGCGGCCTTTGATGCGTTGCTGGAAAAACGGCAGGTCGTCGATCTAACCTCGGAGCTACAGTGCTCCGAAGTTATTTTTCTTTGTCACTTTTGTGTTTTTCACGTTTTAACTTTTCACAGCGTGTTTTCCGGCACTGTCACATTACACTAACGTGTGCGCTGCACAAAAACACAACTTTCGACGTATCGCACGGCACTGTATCGCTTGAAAAACCTATTTTTTAGATTTTTTAAACGCGGAGCGAGTGTAAAAATGATCCGACCGCCACGACGGTTGGGGGGGAACTGGGTTAGGTTAGGTTAGGTTAGGTTAGGTTAGGTTAGGTTAGGTTAGGTTAGGTTAGGTTAGGTTTGTTTTTTTTAGTTTTTTTTTTTTTTTTTTTTTTTTTTTTTTTTTTTTTTTTTTTTTTTTTTTTTTGTGGCAGGAGTGGGAAATCCTCATGGACGCCCAGGTCTGGGCAGTGCCGGACTCTTACCGGCTAAAACCACACTCCTGCCATGCGAGGGCCCCCCTGCCGTACAGGTTTCGCAGGGACTTTATTTAGGCTGCAGGTTTTGTTCTCTCTGCTGTATATTGCTTCTTGTTAATAGAAATAGAATAAATATAGTAAATAATTTTTTCATATATATATATTATGCGCGACTACTTGTTTCTTTGGTTCACTGATAGCACAATCTTCGTGATGAACTGAATCAGCTCGGGTCTGTGTTTTCTGTGTGCTATCAGTGAACCAAGGCTATCCTTTCCTATCTTTTCTTCTAGTTTTGCTTCGACATCCAGTCGAGTTCGGCCATATATAGGGCAATCCACCAGGAGGTGGAGGATGTTCTCCTGTGTTTCGGGGTCGCAGGCGCATGCTGGGTTTACCTTGCACTTGAAGCGAGTCAGGTATTCGGAGAACCCACCATGCCCCGTAAGTGCCTGGGTCAGCTCCTTTGTCATCTCTATCTTCCGCACGGTTCTGTACGCCGCGATTGCGCAGGGGAAAAATGCTTTTGTGGTGGCCGCCGTTGTCCCTTCGCGGTATCTCCGGTTCCATTCGTCCAGAGTTCCCATTCGGATCGTACGCTTGACGAATGAAACCGGGCATTTGTCGTAGTCGGGGCGCCGCTTGCTTCTCAAGGCAGCCTCCTTAGCGAGCGAGTCGGCTCTCTCGTTGCCCTCCAGTCCCACGTGTGCCTTGATCCAGAACAAGGAGACGCTCTTGTTCTGGATACTTAAGCGGCGGATGGCGTCTCTTGTTTCCCACTGCAAGGGGTGGAGGGCTTCGGGTTCACGACTGTTTGGAGGGCTGCCATCGAGTCGCTATAGATGCCGAACGCCGTCTCCTTTCGTCGCATAGCTTCCTTCAATGCCTCACAGAGGGCGAGGAGCTCAGCCTGGTAGACGGTACTGTAGGACGGCAGGGCAAGCTTGAGGGCCTTCACCTCGGCTTGGCCGGTCCACACAGAGAGTGCGGCCCCGACCTTGCCCTCAATCTTGCTGCCGTCCGTGAAAATCCGCACCGCGTAATCTTTATGATTCTTATATTGTTCCTCGTCTACCAGGCGTCGCAGTTCGATGGCCCTCTGCTCGGCCGGATGTGGCATCTCTAGTGCCGATGCCACACGTTCGATCTCCCGATCTCCCAACGCTGGATGAGGTACTCCCCTCTTTGCCTCGTACAGCGAGGTCACCTCCCGAATCCGCAAGTCAAGAGGGAGTAGCCCAGCCAGCACCAGTGCTGAGTGTAGGGAGACCGTACGATAGGCTCGGCACAACTTCTGCGCGAAGCTCCTTTGGACGGCGTTCAGCTTCTTTTGGACCCCGACTTTGTTGGCGGCCGGCGACCACGCACTCGCGGCGTACAGAATTATGGGCTCCACGGCGGCATTATAAATGCACCGGATTATGTCCGGGTGCAGACCCCAGCTGACCCTAGCTGCCCGCGACAGCTGTTTATAGATGCCGATGGCTCGGGCGCAGACATTTGCGACGTGAGTGTTGAACGTCAACTTGTTGTCGATGGTGAGACCGAGCAGCTTTATTTCATTTGACATGCCAATGTCTACCCCGCCCATGCTTAGACAGGGGGTGTCATGTTTCAGCTTCCGCGTAATCAGCATGGCTGTCGTCTTGTGCGGTGCAAATTTGAGCTTATTCGTAACACCCCATGCCCTGACATACTCGAGGGCGGCATTGGCATCCCTCTGAATCTGCAGAGCGGTCTCCCCATCGAAAGCAAGGACGATGTCATCCGCAAACGCCTGGCAGTAGATCCCCTTCTTCTCCAGCCCCTTCAGCAGAGGATCAAGCAGGAGGTTCCATAGGATGGGGCCACCGATAGACCCCTGGACGCATCCCTTCTCGGTCCTGGACCTGTGCTCCGCTCCCGCGTACCTGACCTTCACCACTCTGTCGGACAAATAGCTGTCCATGACCCTTCTCAAATTCACAGGACACTTTTCCTCAGCCAGTCGGACTCGTATGGCCGGCCACCATGCGCTGTCGAAGGCTCCCTCGATGTCCAGGGACACAATAGTGACAAGCCGCTTTTCGGCGAGTCTGCCACGAATGTGCCCTATCAATGTGTAGAGGGAGTCCTCAGTGCTCTTCTGGGGCATGAAGCCGTACTGGCGAGTACTCATCCTCGGCAGAAGGTGAAATTTGAGTCGGGCCATGACCATCTTTTCAAAAATTTTTCCCAACACAGGCAATAGACCAATCGGCCTGTACGATTTTGGAGTGGTGAAGTCGGTTTTTGCTGGCTTTCGGAGCACAACGACTGTTGCCTCTTTCCAGGACCGCGGAAAGTATCCATGCGCCAGGCACTTGTTCATCAAGCGCAGAACTAGGTCTGGGTCTTGGTGGATCGAATGGCCCCATATGTCCGCCGTCAGACCGTCGGAACCGGGGGCTTTTTTAGGATTGAACGAGGAGACTAGCCCGTGCTAGCTCGTCGATGGTGAATGGGGGATCCCAGGGCACAGCTTGGTCCTCCCCATTCACCTCTTCCGCTCTTCGTCGCGTAATTGCGTGCTCCTCGTTGTCCCCCTCCGTACGGTCTTCCGGGTAAAAAGTCTCCGCTATGAACCTCGCTGAAGCTTCCGGGTCCAGGGTCCTCCCTTCCCTCACCATCGGACATCCTCCTCCCTTCTCTCCGTTCTGCGGATCACCCTATAGATCCCTTCCCAAACACCTTCGCGGTCCTGTTTCTGGCAGAAACCCTTCAGCTCTCGACCTGTGCTTGGACCACTGCCGCCTCATACTCCTCTTTCTTTTTCAGGTACTCCTCAACAACCTTTGGTCTACGAACCGGCGCTGCACAACGAATCCTACGCTTACTTGTAGCCACCTGCCTCTTCAGGCTGGCGAGATCTTCGGACCACCACGGCACGGCCAGTTTCTCCGTGCCTTTCTTTTTGGGTATCACGTGAGTGCAGGCGGTTTGCACCGCCGTCGTAAGTCCCCGACTACCAGGTCTATTTTGTTCACGCTGTCGATGTTATCTAACAGACTTACAGTATAGCCCTGCATAATTTGGCGCAGTTTCTTACGAAACTGGCCCCAATTCGCCTTTTTAGTATTGTAGATCCTGGTAGTCCGGTTTACCGTGATACCCGCAGACCTTTCCAGATTGACATCAAACTCGATGCCGTTGTGGTCCGACCCCGTCAGTCGTCTACGACTCGCCAGCCATCAATCGCTGTTAGCATGTCCGTTGTGCAGGCTGTGACGTCGACGCAGCTGGTGTAACGTCTGTTACCACGAACTACGTCGAAGGTTGGAGTTTCCCCTGTGCTGTGTTAGTATTTGCAGTCCAAGTTGGTCGAGAGCTCCCAGCATCTCGTCGCCTCTGCTGTTCGTCTCACTGCTGCCCCACCAAACACTCCAGGCGTTGGCGTCCTCCTCCGATGATGAGCTAATGCGGCCCGGACACGCTTTCCACCTTTTTGAGGCTGTCCAGGTATGTGCCCAAGGACTGGTCTGGCTCAAAGTAGAACGAGACCAGAGTTAGTTTCCAGGCACCGGTTTGGATCCCCACCACGACGATGTTTTCCGTGGTGAGTTCTGGGTACTGTCTAACGGTAAGTTTTGGGTCAAAGACGGCTATTGCCGCTTTGACAGTCCCTTCTCCTTGGCCGGTGCTCTGAAAAATTCGGACACCTCTGGTCCCGCTCATCCTCTTCGCTTTTCCGACGTAGGGTTCCTGGATCAGCGCTGCGGTTGCTTTGCGCTGCTCGGCCTCGAGCATAAGCTCATGGGTCGCCAGTTTCTTTCTCTGGAGATTTGCCTGGAGTATTTTGTGCGGCACCATGTTCCCCGGGACAACCTTAGCAGTAGGCGACGGACGCGCGTGCCAGCCGGTCCCACCTGACTCGAATCGGACATTCAGGGGCAAACGCGCTGTGGTCGGATCTCTCCATCTTCGCCTTGACGCAGTTTAGGCATTTCGGTGCTTCCGCCTTCAGCCACTGTGCACATGCCGCTCGGAGGTGCGTTTCACCGCAATGGCAGCATAAGTCGGCCGGCTCTTTACATAGCCGCCGACTATGCCCGTATGCCAGGCACCTCGTGCATTGCACCAGTGGCGACTGGTCGTCGACGAAGACGGTCTGGAGGTCGATGCGCGCCTTCCCCTTATTGAGCATCCGGTTCCAGACAGTCGGAGACGTGCTGACTACGATGTTGTTAGTTTGAGGGTTTCTGCCAGTCCTCTTATATTTTATGCTTATTCTGTTTTCCTCGTTGTCGAGGTCGCCAAAAACGTCCCTATTTTGTTTCCGCAGTGCCTCCAAGATCTCCTCGTCGGAGTGGATACTGAGGACACCACGGAAGACCAAGAGCGGGTCTTTGTTCTTGACCTCCTCGACAACGAGGTGGTCCCCTGATCCTTGTATTTTGGCCCGCAAGTTGTCGCGTTCTTCGGCCGACCTGCATCCCATGATAACTTTTCTGTTCTTGGCCCTTCGCACTGTCTCAACTTCTACGCCCCCTTCCCGCGCTTTAACGGCTTGTCTGATTTTATTTAGGACCTCCTCCCCTGTGTCCCCTTCTTCCTTTGACGTCACCACTATGGAGTGCAGCGCGGTCCTTCCTGGGGTCTGCCTTTTCGGTGGACCCGCCGCTACACTCGCATAAGTGGCCGTCTGTTCAAGTTTTTCCCCGTGGCTTTCCATCGCCCGCTGCAGCTTCTCCATCTTTTCGCTGCTCTCCTTCACCAACGCGCTGTGCTCCGCTAGTGAAGCGAGCAGCGAATCAACCTCTGGAAGGCACGGTGTTGGTGTTGGTGGCGGAAGGTGGACTTCGGAGTCTTTTGGCTCGACTCCATCCGAGGCTGCCGTCGCCTCCTTCACCAGCTCGTACAGGCGTTCCACCGCACGGGTGACACCTGCCTTTAGGTCTGCCTTCATGTTGCGCGAGTCTGCGAGGTGCGACTTCGCACGCAGAAGGCAATTTCGGGCCTCTGTCACCCGGTCGGTGGGCTTAGCTGGTTGCGGCTGGTCCGGTTTCGGTAGCGCCCTCTTGGCCTCGTCGGGGGCGCGGCGTTCGGCAGCGTCAGTACTTAGCTGCGACGCGGTCCGACGAGTGATCTTCCGCGGGGCCGTTGTGGACGGAACCGGACCTTCGGGTGAAGGTGGTGCAGCCGTAGGGTGGAGCCGGGCCTCCGCCAACCTTCCTTTCTCGACCTCTCCAGAGCTTCGCCTCGAACTAGAGGCTTGAGTTGAAGCACTGGGAGGGGAAGCGGTTTTACTTCGCTCTTCGAAGCGCAGGGTAAGCGCCGCGGCCGATGGAAAGACCTGGGGTCTTTCAGATTCGTGTTGTGCGGGGGTTCTGGTGATGGGCATTTTGGGGCGTAGATAAATATATAAAAATCAAGAAATAAATATAATTTTAATAATTCAAATAGTCAATTAAATTTTGTCGATAATTTGTCAATATAATTGTAATTGTAATATAATATAATTAATAAAATTTGTCAAAATAATATGTTACTGATCCCTGTAAAGAGGGGATCAGTGGTCAATATTAATAAGCCTCAATAGAGGTATGTTTAAAATTTAAAATGCTGCTTCCTGTAAAGGGGGAGCAGTGTCACTTAAAAACTAAGGCGATATCTCAGGTTTTTGAGACTGTAAAGGGGTCAAGAAAAAATAAAGATTAAAATAAGACTAGAAAAAATTTTTGACCTACTTTATAGGGCTCGCTGGTCTACCACAGAGATCAAATCGCCACTATCGGGTGGGTGGGGGGCAAATTTTTGAAGTTCGGTAACTCGGATCGGCGCGTGCGAGGTGTCAAAAGACGCGGCTCGGCGCGGCTATCGAACTGCGCAGAAAACCGAAAAGCGCTAAGAAGAAAATTTTTGAGAAACGGTCAAAAAACCGTTTTTTTTTTTCGGGTCGAAATGTTAGAGGAAAATGAAAATTTTTGCAAGTTTCCCATCAGTCAGCGGTGCAAAATGCGGTGCGGAGTGCGGGCACGGAAGGTAAGTATATTTGCAAAAATTTTGAGTTAAATCGAACGAGCGGTTTTTGAAATAAAAAATTTTGAAAATACAATTTAGAAAAAAGATGGTTTTTCGTTGGAAAACGGAAAATCCAACGAGTCCCGGTCTGTCGTAATACTCAGAACGCTATCAATAGACAAGTCTAGCTTGTATCAGCAGAAAACTGCGTCAAAAACGGTCAAAAAATGTTCACGATATCACGACTTGATGTTTTTGGTTGGACGGGTATAGGTGGATTTCGTATGTGAAGCGAAATTTTTCTAAGTCCCAGCAAAGATGGTTTTTTAAAAAAATTTTGAAGTTCGGTAACTCGGATCGGCGCGTGCGAGGTGTCAAAAGAACGCGGCTCGGCGCGGCTATCGAACTGCGCAGAGAAAACCGAAAAGCGCTAAGAAGAAAATTTTGAGAAACGGTCAAAAAACCGTTTTTCGGGTCGAAATGTTAGAGGAAAATGAAAATTTTTGCAAGTTTCCCCAACAGTCAGCGGTGCAAAATGCGGTGCGGAGTGCGGGCACGGAAGGTAAGTATATTTGCAAAAATTTTGAGTTAAATCGAACGAGCGGTTTTTGAAATAAAAAATTTTGAAAATACAATTTAGAAAAAGATGGTTTTTTCGTGGAAAACGGAAAATCCAACGAGTCCCGGTCTGTCGTAATACGTCAGAACGCTATCAATAGACAAGTCTAGCTTGTATCAGCAGAAAACGCGTCAAAAACGGTCAAAAAATGTCACGATATCACGACTTGATGTTTTGGTTGGACGGTATAGGTGGATTTCGTGGTTAGGTTAGGTT
>JAWMCH010000244.1:0-30421 GCA_033675125.1 Athetis lepigone | reverse complement strand
GGCGAGAAAGGAGGAGAAGCCGCAGCAGGAAAGCGGACAATGTCGGAGGGCGCCTCGTCGTCCTCCGACAGCGAAGCGGCGGCACCGCCCCCAAAATCCCCACCAGCAGGCGGGGTGCGGCCGTGTTGGAGGAGGGGGGCGCAAGCTCCCCGAGCAGGAGGCGGCTCGGCGAGCTGAAAGGCTCGCCCTGGAGGGGCGACCCTGGAGCGGCTTCCGCGCAGGTTGACGGTGCATCCGCACCGCGGGGAGCTCCAAACGGAGCGCGCGGTTAGCCTGGCGGAGGTAGTGACCTCGGCGTTGGTGTCTGTGGCCCTCAAAAGAAGAAGGGCTCGAAGGACAGGGCCATCGCCGATGCCACTGCCGAGATTTTGGCGGCGGCGAATGCCGAGAATTCTTCGGGCACGGAGCTGGCCGCCATGGCGGGCCGCCATTGAGACCTGCGGGAGGAGAAAACAAGAAGCTGAACGCGGAGCTGGCCAGGCTCGGGGGGGATGCGCCCCGCACAGAGGAGCCCAAGGAGGAGTCGGAGCGGGGACTGCTCAAAGCTGTGGTGCAGGGCATGGCGGACTTCCAGCGCCGGTTTTCGGTGCTGGAAGGCATTGTCCTCCGGCCCCCACTCGCGGCTAGTCGTGCGGTCCCGGCGGCGTCGACGGCAAGGCCAGCGGCATCATTTCGCTGTGGCCGCGACTCCTGCGGCGGGCACGTCAAGGCGTGCCACCGCGCCGCAACAGGCAAAGGGGAAGGCCGCACCGCCCAACAAGGGCAAGGCGGCGAAGCCCAAAGCGGCGGGGGCACCAGCAGCGAGTGTGGCTGCACAACGTCCCCCGCCGCCTGCTCTCTTCCCCCTTCTCCCCCGACTGCCGAAAGTCCGGCTGAGCCCGGCTGGCAAGTCGCAGGGGAAAAGAAAAAGGCGGCCAAGGCGGCCAGGGCCGCAAAAAAGCGGCAGCGGCAGCGGGAGCGTCGCAAGGCACGGAGCCTTGCGGCCAGGCTCCGCACTCCAAAGGACTGCAGCGGTGGTAATCACCCTGCAGCCGGAGGCGGAGAGAAGAAGGGCGTGACCTACGGGTCCGTCCTTACGAAGGCGAGAGAGCGGCGGTGGACTTGGCCGAGATCGGCGTCGCCGAAGGCCTGCGGCTCCGGGTCACGGCTACCGGAGCCCGATTGTGAGGTCCGGGAGCCACCAGCGGCCCCATCGCCGACGCACTGGCTGAAAGGCTCCGGGCGTCGCTACCGGCGGAGGAGGTCCGAGTGTCCAGCCCACATGCGCATAGATGTGCGCCATCTCGGGCCTGGACGGACTCCGTCAGGGCGGAGGAGGTGGCGGCCGCCGTTGCCAAGGCGGGGGGATGCCCCACCGACGACTTGCGGGTGGGCACCATCCGCCTTGACCGCTCCAGGCTGGGAGCGGTCACGGTGAGCTGTCCCGCGTCGGTGGCGAAGGCGATCTCGGAGGAGGGCACAGGCTGAAGGTGGGATGGACTTCAGCGCAAGTTAGCAGCTGGAGCCCAGGCCTCTGCGGTGCTACAGGTGCCAGGTGGGGCACCATGTCGGTGTCCGCTGCACCGCGGAGGTCGACCGTAGCGGGGATTGCTTCCGCTGCGGTCAGCCCGGTCACAAGGCCGGCTCGTGCACTGCCACGCCGCACTGCTTTGTATGTGCGGCAGCTGGCAAGCCGGCTGATCACCGGGCTGGGGGCAAGGCTTGCGCCCCACCCGCCAAGACAAGAGGCAAGGGCAGAGGGCCCTCTGCCGCCGCTGCCGCCGCTCCCGCTGCTGCTGCCGCCGCTCCCGCCGTTCCCGCCGCTGCCGCGCCCGTCGCTGCTGCCGCGACTACCGAGGCCGCAATGGAGTGCCAATAATGGCTCCATTGCGCCTCGTACAGGCGAACATCAACCACTGCGCCGCCGCTCAGGATCTGTTGCTCCAGATCATGGCGCAGTTGTCGATCAACATCGCCGTGGTCTCCGAGCCGTACTTTGTCCCGCCCAGGGATTCTTGGGTGGAGGACCTGAGCGGCTCGGTGACCATCATCTCGTCGGCCGCCGCCGGTACCCCAACCCTCGAAGGCGTCAAGAGGGCACAGGGGTGCGTTGCGGCACGGTTTGGGGAGATCGCCGTGGTAGGCGTCTATCTCTCCCCGAGCCGATCCCTCGTCGAACTCCACAACTCCCTTATGGAGCTGAGCGTCGTCGTCGCCGGGTCCGACCCTCCCCGTGCTCGTTCTCGGGGACTTCAATGCCAAGATTTGGCTTGGGGCTCCCGATATACTGACGCACGGGGCAGAATGGTGGAAAACTGGGCCCTAGAGGCAGGGCTAGTTGTGCTGAACCAGGGTTCCGTCCCACGTGTGTGCGGGTTGCGGGGTGAGTCGGTGGTGGACATCTCGTTCGCCAGCCCCGCTCTGTCACCGCGTGTCGTTGACTGGCGCGTAAATGGAGGAGGTGGAGACGTTCTCCGACCACCGGTACATCCGGTTTTGACGTCTCCGCCCAGACCTCCGCTGCGCCGGTCCGACGGACCCCAAGCGGTCCGCGTTGGGCGCTGAAGCAGCTGGACCGGGAGCTTCTCCTGGAAGCCTCGATTGTGCAGGCCTGGGTGTCATCACGGGACAGGCCTGCCGACATCAATGCCGAGGCTGGGTGGTTCCAGGAGGCCATGTCCGATATCTGTGACATGGCAATGCCCGGGTTCAGCCTGGAAGGGGTCAGCGCCAGTGTTGTTACTGGTGGTCGCCGCAAATCACGTCACTACGTGAGGCGTGCGTGGCTGCGCGACGCCCGTACACCAAGACACGCAGGCTCCGTTATCCGCCCTGTGGATGCGGATGCCATTGAGGCGGAGCTGTACGAGGGGTACAGAGCGGCGAAGGAAGCCCTCCGACTGGAGATATTGCGGGCCAAAGCTTCGGCCCGCCAAGAGACGCTGGGGACTCTGGACAGAGATCCGTGGGGCGCCCCTACTTGGCGGTGCGGGGCAAGCTCCGTACCGCGGGCCCCCCCGCTGACGCAGAGTCTCCGGCCCAGGTCGTAGAGGGCGTTGTGAAGCGCTCTGTTCCCTTCGCGGGGGGAGTTTTCTCCCCCGCTCATGGCTCCGCCACCGGCGGTGTCCGATGCGGACCGCGACGGCGGACCGAGGTAGAACTGGGAGTGGCGGTGCTAAGGCTTAGGGCCAAGAACACCGCCCCAGGACCGACGGCCTACCAGGGAAGGCCTGGGTCCTGGCCTTAGGGGCTCTGGCCTCGACTAAGGGGGCTCTTTAGCGCATGCTTGGAGGTGGGCCAGTTCCACTTCGTTGAAGAAGAAAGGGGAAGCTGGTCCTCATACCGAAGCCGGGGCGTCCTGCGCCTCTCCGTCCGCGTACCGGCCCCTCGTTGTTCTCGACGAGGCGGCAAAGCTCTTGGAGCGCGTGAGTGCAAGCCGCCTCGTCGCGCGGCTGCTGCGGGTGGGGCCGGATCTGGCGGGACGGTCAGTTCGGCTTCCGCAGGGGGACGCTCCACGGTGGACGCCATCATGCGCGTACGAGCCCTTACGACAGGGGATGCGGTGGCACAGGGCAGGGTCGTCTTGGCGGTGTCTCTCGACATCGCCAAAGCCTTCAATACCCTGCCTTGGGGGTGCATAGGGCGGCACTCGGTATCACCGGATGCTGCCTACCTCTGTCGTGTGGTCGAGGCCTATCTGACGGACAGGGCCGTCATCTACCCCGGTCACGGGGAGTGTGGAGTCGACGAGGGATGTCGTGCGGTGTTCCACAGGGATCGGTCTTGGGGCCGTTGTGGGACATCGGGTACGACTGGGGTGCTGCGCGCCGACCTTCCCGAAGGCGTCAACGTAGTGTGCTACGCTGACGACACGCTAGTCCTAGCGCAGGGGAGGGCGTTCAGGCGGCGGCCGACTTGATGACAAGTGGAGTTGCGACAGTCGTGGACAGGATCCGGCCAGCTGGGACTCGAGGTGGCCCTGCACAAGTCCGAGGCCATGTGTTTTCATGGCCCTCGGCACCGGCCACCTCCGGGGTCTCAGATAACGGTGGGAGGGGTTCACATCGGTGTCGAGATGCGTATAAACGTAAAGTACTAGGACTTGTCCTCGACAACCGGTGGAACTTTACGGAGCATTCCGACGTTTGGGCCCCAAACTGGCGAAGGCCGGAGCTGCCCTCAAGCGGCTCCTGCCCATCTCGGTGGCCCAAACGCCTCCTGCCGGAGGCTCTACACGGGGATCGTGCGGTCCATGGCCTCTACGGGGCTCCGGTGTGGGGCGCCCCAATCTAGCCGCGGCTCCGCCCGACTTCTGAGGGCGTCCCAGAGGGTCATGGCCATTCGCATGGTGCGGGGATACCGCACGGTCTCCTGTGAGGCGGCATGCCTCCTTGCCGGCGTCCCGCCGTGGGATCTGGAGGCAACAGTCCTTGCACACACGTACGAGTGGCGCGTGGAAGTGCAACGCCGGGGTGAAGTCCCGATGCCGCGGGTTATCGCGGCACGGCTCACGGAGCTCCGGCGAGATCTCATGGCGGAATGGAGACAACGACTGTCGCAACCTAGTGCTGGGCACGCCGTTATAGCGGCGGTTAAGACCCCTCTTTGAGGAGTGGCTGGAGAGGCGTCATGGCACTCTCACGTTTCGCTTGACACAGGTCCTCACCGGACATGGTCAGTTCGGGAGGTTCCTGTGTCGGATTCGGGCGGGGGAAGCGACGCCTGGGTGTCACCACTGCAGTAACGGTCGCCTGGAGGACACGGTCGAGCACACAGTGGAGGTGTGCCGCGCATGGGCGCACCATCGACGTGTCCTCGTAGAGGCGATCGGCGGCGGTGACCTCTCGCGCCGGCGCTGGTTCAGGCCATGCTTCGGGGCGAGACGGAATGGGATGCGTCGCCTCCTTCTGGCGAAGCAGTTTATGCTGGTGAAGGAAGCGGCGGCGCGCGAGAGGCAACGACGAGCCTCTCGCCCCGGACTAAGACCCAGGCGAAGACGTCGAGAGTCGCAAGACGACTACCGGCCACCGTAGGCGCGGTTCTGCGGATGGCGAGCGATGGGTAGCTCGCCGCCCGGCTAGGACCAGGACCGCGTAGACGGCGCGTTAGTGTTCCACGCGCGCCTCAAAGAGAAGGAGTCAGCACAGGAAGGGGCCCAACAGGGCCAACGCCTGCCGGGGTTGCGGAATGTTTATAGTGGTTACCGTGACCCTGGAACATAAAGGGCAATCGAAGGAACATGAGTGGGTTTTAGTCAGTAAGAGTCTGACACGCCCTCCCGTCGCACCCAGGACGGGAGCAGTCATTGGATGATTTCCCACTCACCAAAAAAAAAAAAAAAAAAAAAAAAAAAAATATCTCGAACATTTTTTGACCGTTTTTGACGCAGTTTTCTGCTGGTACAAGCTAGACTTGGCTATTGATAGCGTTCTGACATATTACGACAGACCGGCACTAGTCGGATTTTCCGTTTTCCACGAAAAACCATCTTTTTCAAAATTTAATTTTCAAATTTTTTTAACTCAAAAACCGCTCGTTGGATTTAGCTCAAAATTTTTGCAGACATACTTACCTTCCGTGCCCGCACTCCGCACCGCATTTTGCACCGCCGACTGTAGGGAAACCTGCAAAAATTTTCATTTTCCTCTAACATTTCGACATAAAAAACGGTTTTTTGACCGCTTTTCCAAAATTTTCTTCGTAGCGCTTTTCGGTTTTCTGCGCAGTCCTATAGCCCGCGCCGAGCCGCGTCTTTTGACACCTTGCACGCGCCGATCCGAGCTGTAGAACTTCAAAAATTTTTAAAAACTTATTATTTGGGACTTAGAAAAATTTCGCTTCACATACGAAAATCCACCTATACCTCGCCAACTAAAACATCAAGTTGTAATATCTCGAACATGGGGTGCATGGACAGAAAACCTCCTCGTGTGCCCGAGGGCTGGAGTTCGCTTATGGATACGTCCGGGGCGAAGGCCAGTCCGAGGGACGGTGCACCCCGGGAGGTGTGCAACGACTCGCCACGGTACGTTGTGCCTGTGGGGTCTCGTTGCACACTTTCGAATCTTCTGTCGCGGAGGACTCCACCACCTGTCCCTCTGAGTAGCAGAGGGCAGTGTGTGTTGGAGTCGGGGAACGGGCTCTGCGTGCACTTACCCTGCCGCAGAGCAGGCAGCTGGGGGTCGTCACCCCTAGCTGCCCCCGTTGATCTCGTAGCCCCGAAGACTGTTACGGTCATGTCTCTGACTTTCGACGGGGGTCGAGGGCCTTGGCTTAACCGCCCGGGCCGCGAGGAAGACAACCTCTATAAAAAATTACCTCTAATACCAAGTTCTGGTGCGTGGCGAAGGTACGAATGGCTGAGGAGTAGTGTCGTCTATTTGTGGACGGCGCATCAGTCTCTAGCGCACCCCCAGCCAGGGAACCGGTGGACTCTCTGGTTGGGTTATAAATGTACACTTGCCCAGGTACAGGGGGTTATCCTGGGTGTACTTCCTAAATCCCCCATACTCGTGGGATCTACTATGCTTCAACTACATCCAAATTTTTTAAAGAGAGGAAGGGAGAACCGCGGTCGGAGACCGACGCGGCGGTGGGCTCGAGCCCTGGTGGCTCGGACTCGGAGGGATCGAGCTCTGGTAGCTCGATCCGTGGCAAGCGGAACCGCAGCCGGAAGCGGACGATGTCGGAGGGCGCCTCGTCGTCCTCCGACAGCGAAGCGGCGGCACCGGCCCCCAAAATCCCCACCAGCAGGCGGGGTGCGGGCCGTGTTGGAGGAGGGGGGCGCAAGCTCCCCGCGCAGGAGGCAGCTCGGCGAGCCGAAAGGCTCGCCGCGGAGGGGCGTCACCCCGGAGCGGCCTCCGCGCAGGCTCAGGGCGCATCCACCGCCGCGGGGAGCTCCAGGCCGGAAGGATTGGCGGAGGTGGTGACATCGGCGTTGGTGTCCGTGGCCCTGAAGAAGAAAAAGGGCTCCAAGGACAGGGCCATCGCCGATGCCACTGCCGTCATTTTAGCAGCAGCGAATGCGGAGGCGTCGGCGTCGTCGGGACAGGAGCTGGCCGCTATGCGGGCCGCTATCGAGGCTCTCCAGGAGGAGAACAGGAAAGCTGCACGCGGAACTGGCCAGGCTCCGGGGAGACGTAGCTCCCACAGGTCAGGCCACCAACCCTGACCGGGAACTGCTCCAGAGCCTGGTGCAGAGCATGGCGGACTTCCAGCGCCGGTTTTCGGTGCTGGAAGGGAGAGTTCTCCGGCCCCCACTCGCGGCCAGTCGCCTGGTCCCGGCGACGACAACAACAGCACGGCCAGCGGCATCTTTTGCCGCTGTGGCCGCGACTCCTGCGGCGGGTACGTCGAGGCGTGCCGCCGCGCCAGAGCAGGCGAAGGGTAAGGCCGCAACGCCCAGTAGGGGCAAGGCGGCGAAGCCCAAAGCGGTGGGGACACCTGCAGCGAGTGCAGCTGCACAACGTGCCCCACCGCCGCCCCCTCCCTCTTCGGCTGCCGAGCCTCCGGCCGACGCCGGCCGCTGGCAAGTGGCCGGGGAGAAGAGGAAGGCGGCCAAGGCGGCCAGGGCAACGAGGAAGCGGCAACGGCAGAGGGAGCGCCGCAAGGCGAATAGCCTTGCGGCCAGGCTCCGCGCCCCTAAGTCTGCAGCGGTGGTAGTCACCCTGCAGCCGGACGCGGAGAAAAAAGGTGTTACCTACGGGGCGGTACTGACCAAAGCGAAAGCGGCAGTCAACTTGGCCGAGCTCGGCGTGACGGAGGGACTGCGACTGCGGGTGACGGCTACCGGAGCCCGCATGCTGGAAGTCCCTGGGGCTGCTAGCGGCCCCGTCGCCGATGCTCTGGCCGAAAAGTTGAGGGCGTCGCTTTCTGCCGAGGAGGTACGAGTCTCCAGGCCTACCATGCGCATTGACATGCGCATCACAGGCCTGGATGACTCTGTCACGGGGGAGGAGTTGGTGGCCGCCGTCGCCAAAGCGGGGGGCTGTCCCGCTGGCGACGTGCGCGTAGGCACCATCCGCCCTGACCGCTCCGGGACTGGAGCGGTCACCGTGAGCTGCCCCGTTCCGGCGGCTAAAGCCATTGCGGGGGAGGGCCGCAGCAGCAGTAGGTTACTGGTGGGAGGCTGGGCTTCGGCGCAGGTGAAGCTGCTGGAGCCCAGGCCTCTGAGGTGTTACAGATGCCAAGTCGGACACCATGTCGATGTCCGCTGCACCTCGGAGGTGGACCGCAGCGCCGATTGCTTCCGCTGCGGTCAGCCCGGTCACAAGGCCGGCTCGTGTACCGCCGCGCCGCACTGTTCCATATGTGCGGCGGCTGGCAAGCCGGCCGATCACCGGGCTGGGGGCAAGGCTTGCGCCCCACCCGCCAGGACCAGGGGCAAGGGCAGGAAGCCCTCTGCCGCTGCTCCCGCTGCTGCCCCCGCTGCTGCCGCCGCTCCCGCGGCCGCCGCTGCTCCCGCCGTCCCCGCCGCTGCCGCGTCTGTCGCTGCAGCCGCGACTACTGAGGCCGCAATGGAGTGCCAATAATGGCCCCATTGCGCCTCGTACAGGCGAACATCAACCACTGCGCCGCCGCTCAGGATCTGTTGCTCCAGAGCATGGCGCAGTGGTCGATCAACATCGCCGTGGTCTCCGAGCCGTACTTTGTCCCGCCCAGGGATTCTTGGGTGGAGGACCTGAGCGGCTCGGTGACCATCATCTCGTCGGCCGCCGCCGGTACCCCAGCCCTCGAAGGCGTCAAGAGGGCACAGGGGTGCGTTGCGGCACGGTTCGGGGAGATCGCCGTTGTAGGCGTCTATCTCTCCCCGAGCCGATCCCTCGTCGAACTCCACAACTCCCTTATGGAGCTGAGCGTCGTCGTCGCCGGGTTCCGAACCCTCCCCGTGCTCGTTCTCGGGGACTTCAATGCCAAGAACTTGGCTTGGGGCTCCCGATACACTGATGCACGGGGCAGAATGGTGGAAAACTGGGCCCTAGAGGCGGGCCTAGTCGTGCTGAACCAGGGTTCCGTCCCCACGTGTGTGCGGATGCGGGGTGAGTCGGTGGTGGACATCTCGTTCGCCAGCCCCGCTCTGTCACCGCGTGTCGTTGACTGGCGCGTAATGGAGGAGGTGGAGACGTTCTCCGACCACCGGTACATCCGGTTTGACGTCTCCGCCCAGACCTCCGCTGCGCCGGTCCGACGGACCCCAAGCGGTCCGCGTTGGGCGCTGAAGCAGCTGGACCGGGAGCTTCTCCTGGAAGCCTCGATAGTGCAGGCCTGGGTGTCATCACCGGACAGGCCTGCCGACATCAATGCCGAGGCTGGGTGGTTCCAGGAGGCCATGTCCGAGATCTGTGACATGGCAATGCCCCGGGTTCAGCCTGGAAGGGGTCAGCGCCAGGTGTACTGGTGGTCGCCGCAAATCGCGTCCCTACGCGAGGCGTGCGTGGCTGCGCGACACCCGTACACCAGACACCGCAGGCTCCGTATCCGCCCTGTGGATGCGGATGCCATTGAGGCGGAGCTGTACGAGGGGTACAGAGCGGCGAAGGAAGCCCTCCGACTGGAGATATTGCGGGCCAAAGCTTCGGCCCGCCAAGAGACGCTGGGGACTCTGAACCGAGATCCGTGGGGGCGCCCCTACTTGGCGGTGCGGGGCAAGCTCCGCACCGCGGGCCCCCCGCTGACGCAGAGTCTCCGGCCCCAGATAGTGGAGGGCGTGGTGAACGCTCTGTTCCCTTCGCGGGGGGAGTTTTCTCCCCCGCTCATGGCTCCGCCACCGGCGGTGTCCGATGCGGACCGCGACAGCGATGACGACGACGTTCCAGAGGTGACCGAGGTAGAACTGGGAGTGGCGGTGCTAAGGCTTAGGGCCAAGAACACCGCCCCAGGACCCGACGGCCTACCAGGGAAGGCCTGGGTCCTGGCCTTAGGGGCTCTCGGGCCTCGACTAAGGGGGCTCTTTAGCGCATGCTTGGAGGAGTGCCAGTTCCCACTTCGTTGGAAGACCGGGAAGCTGGTCCTCATACCGAAGCCGGGGCGTCCTGCGGACTCTCCGTCCGCGTACCGGCCCATCGTTTTGCTCGACGAGGCGGCAAAGCTCTTGGAGAGAGTGATTGCGAGCCGCCTCGTCGAGCGGCTGATGCGGGTGGGGCCGGATCTGGCGGACGGTCAGTACGGCTTCCGCAGAGGACGCTCCACGGTGGACGCCATCATGCGCGTACGGGCCCTCACGACAGGGGATGCGGTAGCACAGGGCAGGGTCGTCTTGGCGGTGTCTCTCGACATCGCCAACGCCTTCAATACCCTGCCTTGGGGGTGCATAGGGGCGGCACTCCGCTATCACCGGATGCCTGCCTACCTCTGTCGTGTGGTCGAGGCCTATCTGACGGACAGGGCCGTCATCTACCCCGGTCACGAGGGAGTGTGGAGTCGACGAGGGATGTCGTGCGGTGTTCCACAGGGATCGGTCTTGGGGCCGCTTCTGTGGGACATCGGGTACGACTGGGTGCTGCGCGCCGACCTTCCCGAAGGCGTCAGCGTAGTGTGCTACGCTGACGACACGCTAGTCCTAGCGCAGGGAGGGTCGTTCCAGGCGGCGGCCGACTTGATGTCAAATGGAGTTGCGACAGTCGTGGACAGGATCCGGCAGCTGGGACTCGAGGTGGCCCTGCACAAGTCCGAGGCCATGTGTTTTCATGGCCCTCGGCACCGGCCACCTCCGGGGTCTCAGATAACGGTGGGAGGGGTTCACATCGGTGTCGAGTCGACGATAAAGTACCTGGGACTTGTCCTCGACAACCGATGGAACTTTACGGAGCACTTCCGACGTTTGGGCCCCAAACTGGCGAATGCCGGAGCTGCTCTCAAGCGGCTCCTGCCCAATCTCGGTGGCCCAAACGCCTCCTGCCGGAGGCTCTACACGGGGATCGTGCGGTCCATGGCCCTCTACGGGGCTCCGGTGTGGGCGCCCAATCTAGCCGCGGCTCCGGCCCGACTTCTGAGGGCGTCCCAGAGGGTCATGGCCATTCGCATGGTGCGGGGATACCGCACGGTCTCCTGTGAGGCGGCATGCCTCCTTGCCGGCGTCCCGCCGTGGGATCTGGAGGCAACAGTCCTTGCACACACGTACGAGTGGCGCGTGGAAGTGCAACGCCGGGGTGAAGTCCCGATGCCGCGGGTTATCGCGGCACGGCTCACGGAGCTCCGGCGAGATCTCATGGCGGAATGGAGACAACGACTGTCGCAACCTAGTGCTGGGCACGCCGTTATAGCGGCGGTAAGACCCCTCTTTGAGGAGTGGCTGGAGAGGCGTCATGGCACTCTCACGTTTCGCTTGACACAGGTCCTCACCGGACATGGTCAGTTCGGGAGGTTCCTGTGTCGGATTCGGGCGGAAGCGACGCCTGGGTGTCACCACTGCAGTAACGGTCGCCTGGAGGACACGATCGAGCACACGGTGGAGGTGTGCCGCGCATGGGCGGAGCATCGACGTGTCCTCGTAGAGGCGATCGGCGGCGGTGACCTCTCGCGCCCGGCGCTGGTTCAGGCCATGCTCCGGGGCGAGACGGAATGGGATGCCGTCGCCTCCTTCTGCGAAGCAGTTATGCTAGTCAAGGAAGCGGCGGCGCGCGAGAGGCAACGAAGAGCCTCTCGCCCCGGACTAAGACCCAGGCGAAGACGTCGAGAGTCGCAGGACGACTACCGGCCACCGTAGGCGCGGTTCTGCGGATGGCGAGCTATGGGTAGCTCGCCGCCCGGCTAGGACCAGGACCGCGTAGACGGCGCGTTTTGTTCCACGCGCGCCTCAAAGAGAAGGAGTCAGCACAGGAAGGGGCCCAACAGGGCCAACGCCTGCCGGGGTTGCGGAATGTTTATAGTGGTTACCGTGACCCTGGAACATAAAGGGCAATCGAAGGAACATGAGTGGGTTTTAGTCAGTAAGAGTCTGACACGCCCTCCCGTCGCACCCAGGACGGGAGCAGTCATTGGATGATTTCCCACTCACCAAAAAAAAAAAAAAAAAAAAAAAAAAAATATCTCGAACATTTTTTGACCGTTTTTGACGCAGTTTTCTGCTGGTACAAGCTAGACTTGGCTATTGATAGCGTTCTGACATATTACGACAGACCGGCACTAGTCGGATTTTCCGTTTTCCACGAAAAACCATCTTTTTCAAAATTTAATTTTCAAAATTTTTTAACTCAAAAACCGCTCGTTGGATTTAGCTCAAAATTTTTGCAGACATACTTACCTTCCGTGCCCGCACTCCGCACCGCATTTTGCACCGCCGACTGTAGGGAAACCTGCAAAAATTTTCATTTTCCTCTAACATTTCGACATAAAAAACGGTTTTTTGACCGCTTTTCCAAAATTTTCTTCGTAGCGCTTTTCGGTTTTCTGCGCAGTCCTATAGCCCGCGCCGAGCCGCGTCTTTTGACACCTTGCACGCGCCGATCCGAGCTGTAGAACTTCAAAAATTTTTAAAAACTTATTATTTGGGACTTAGAAAAATTTCGCTTCACATACGAAAATCCACCTATACCTCGCCAACTAAAACATCAAGTTGTAATATCTCGAACATTTGCACCTCGGAGGTGGACCGCAGCGCCGACTGCTTCCGCTGCGGTCAGCCCGGTCACAAGGCCGGCTCGTGTACCGCCGCGCCGCACTGTTCCATATGTGCGGCGGCTGGCAAGCCGGCTGATCACCGGGCTGGGGGCAAGGCTTGCGCCCCACCCGCCAGGACCAGAGGCAAGGGCAGGAAGCCCTCTGCCGCCGCTCCCGCTGCTGCCCCCGCTGCTGCCGCCGCTCCCACGGCCGCCGCTGCTCCCGTCGTCCCCGCCGCTGCCGCGTCTGTCGCTGCAGCCGCGACTACTGAGGCCGCAATGGAGTGCCAATAATGGCCCCATTGCGCCTCTTACAGGCGAATATCAACCACTGCGTCGCCGCTCAGGATCTGTTGCTCCAGAGCATGGCGCAGTGGTCGATCAATATCGCCGTGGTCTCCGAGCCGTACTTTGTCCCGCCCAGGGATTCTTGGGTGGAGGACCTGAGCGGCTCGGTGACCATCATCTCGTCGGCCGCCGCCGGTACCCCAGCCCTCGAAGGCGTCAAGAGGGCACAGGGGTGCGTTGCGGCACGGTTCGGGGAGATCGCCGTTGTAGGCGTCTATCTCTCCCCGAGCCGATCCCTCGTCGAACTCCACAACTCCCTTATGGAGCTGAGCGTCGTCGTCGCCGGGTTCCGAACCCTCCCTGTGCTCGTTCTCGGGGACTTCAATGCCAAGAACTTGGCTTGGGGCTCCCGATACACTGATGCACGGGGCAGAATGGTGGAAAACTGGGCCCTAGAGGCGGGCCTAGTCGTGCTGAACCAGGGTTCCGTCCCCACGTGTGTGCGGATGCGGGGTGAGTCGGTGGTGGACATCTCGTTCGCCAGCCCCGCTCTGTCACCGCGTGTCGTTGACTGGCGCGTAATGGAGGAGGTGGAGACGTTCTCCGACCACCGGTACATCCGGTTTGACGTCTCCGCCCAGACCTCCGCTGCGCCGGTCCGACGGACCCTAAGCGGTCCGCGTTGGGCGCTGAAGCAGCTGGACCGGGAGCTTCTCCTGGAAGCCTCGATAGTGCAGGCCTGGGTGTCATCACCGGACAGGCCTGCCGACATCAATGCCGAGGCTGGGTGGTTCCAGGAGGCCATGTCCGAGATCTGTGACATGGCAATGCCCGGGTTCAGCCAGGAAGGGGTCAGCGCCAGGTGTACTGGTGGTCGCCGCAAATCGCGTCCCTACGCGAGGCGTGCGTGGCTGCGCGACACCCGTACACCAGACACCGCAGGCTCCGTATCCGCCCTGTGGATGCGGATGCCATTGAGGCGGAGCTGTACGAGGGGTACAGAGCGGCGAAGGAAGCCCTCCGACTGGAGATATTGCGGGCCAAAGCTTCGGCCGCCAAGAGACGCTGGGGACTCTGAACCGAGATCCGTGGGGGCGCCCCTACTTGGCGGTGCGGGGCAAGCTCCGCACCGCGGGCCCCCCGCTGACGCAGAGTCTCCGGCCCCAGATAGTGGAGGGCGTGTGTGAACGCTCTGTTCCCTTCGCGGGGGAGTTTTCTCCCCCGCTCATGGCTCCGCCACCGGCGGTGTCCGATGCGGACCGCAACGGCGACGACGACGAGGTTCCAGAGGTGACCGAGGTAGAACTGGGAGTGGCGGTGCTAAGGCTTAGGGCCAAGAACACCGCCCCAGGACCCGACGGCCTACCAGGGAAGGCCTGGGTCCTGGCCTTAGGGGCTCTCGGGCCTCGACTAAGGGGGCTCTTTAGCGCATGCTTGGAGGAGGGCCAGTTCCCACTTCGTTGGAAGACCGGGAAGCTGGTCCTCATACCGAAGCCGGGGCGTCCTGCGGACTCTCCGTCCGCGTACCGGCCCATCGTTTTGCTCGACGAGGCGGCAAAGCTCTTGGAGAGAGTGATTGCGAGCCGCCTCGTCGAGCGGCTGATGCGGGTGGGGCCGGATCTGGCGGACGGTCAGTACGGCTTCCGCAGGGACGCTCCACGGTGGACGCCATCATGCGCGTACGAGCCCTCACGACAGGGGATGCGGTGGCACAGGGCAGGGTCGTCTTGGCGGTGTCTCTCGACATCGCCAACGCCTTCAATACCCTGCCTTGGGGGTGCATTGGGGCGGCACTCCGGTATCACCGGATGCCTGCCTACCTCTGTCGTGTGGTCGAGGCCTATCTGACGGACAGGGCCGTCATCTACCCCGGTCACGAGGGAGTGTGGAGTCGACGAGGGATGTCGTGCGGTGTTCCACAGGGATCGGTCTTGGGGCCGCTTCTGTGGGACATCGGGTACGACTGGGTGCTGCGCGCCGACCTTCCCGAAGGCGTCAGCGTAGTGTGCTACGCTGACGACACGCTAGTCCTAGCGCAGGGAGGGTCGTTCCAGGCGCGGCCGACTTGATGTCGAGTGGTGTTGCGACAGTCGTGGATAGGATCCGGCAACTGGGACTTGAGGTGGCCCTGCACAAGTCCGAGGCCATGTGTTTTCATGGCCCTCGGCACCGGCCACCTCCGGGGTCTCAGATAACGGTAGGAGGGGTTCACATCGGTGTCGAGTCGACGATAAAGTACCTGGGACTTGTCCTCGACAACCGATGGAACTTTACGGAGCACTTCCGACGTTTGGGCCCAAACTGGCGAAGGCCGGAGCTGCCCTCAAGCGGCTCCTGCCCAATCTCGGTGGCCCAAACGCCTCCTGCCGGAGGCTCTACACGGGGATCGTGCGGTCCATGGCCCTCTACGGCGCTCCGGTGTGGGCGCCCAATCTAGCCGCGGCTCCGGCCCGACTTCTGAGGGCGTCCCAGAGGGTCATGGCCATTCGCATGGTGCGGGGATACCGCACGGTCTCCTGTGAGGCGGCATGCCTCCTTGCCGGCGTCCCGCCGTGGGATCTGGAGGCAACAGTCCTTGCACACACGTACGAGTGGCGCGTGGAAGTGCAACGCCGGGGTGAAGTCCCGATGCCGCGGGTTATCGCGGCACGGCTCACGGAGCTCCGGCGAGATCTCATGGCGGAATGGAGACAACGACTGTCGCAACCTAGTGCTGGGCACGCCGTTATAGCGGCGGTAAGACCCCTCTTTGAGGAGTGGCTGGAGAGGCGTCATGGCACTCTCACGTTTCGCTTGACACAGGTCCTCACCGGACATGGTCAGTTCGGGAGGTTCCTGTGTCGGATTCGGGCGGAAGCGACGCCTGGGTGTCACCACTGCAGTAACGGTCGCCTGGAGGACACGGTCGAGCACACGGTGGAGGTGTGCCGCGCATGGGCGGACCATCGACGTGTCCTCGTAGGGGCGATCGGCGGCGGTGACCTCTCGCGCCCGGCGCTGGTTCAGGCCATGCTTCGGGGCGAGACGGAATGGGATGCCGTCGCCTCCTTCTGCGAAGCAGTTATGCTAGTGAAGGAAGCGGCGGCGCGCGAGAGGCAACGACGAGCCTCTCGCCCCGGACTAAGACCCAGGCGAAGACGTCGAGAGTCGCAAGACGACTACCGGCCACCGTAGGCGCGGTTCTGCGGATGGCGAGCGATGGGTAGCTCGCCGCCCGGCTGGGACCAGGACTGCGTAGACGGCGCGTTTTGTTCCACGCGCGCCTCAAAGAGAAGGAGTCAGCACAGGAAGGGGCCCAACAGGGCCAACGCCTGCCGGGGTTGCGGAATGTTTATAGTGGTTACCGTGACCCTGGAACATAAAGGGCAATCGAAGGAACATGAGTGGGTTTTAGTCAGTAAGAGTCTGACACGCCCTCCCGTCGCACCCAGGACGGGAGCAGTCATTGGATGATTTCCCACTCACCAAAAAAAAAAAAAAAAAAAAAAAATATCTCGAACATTTTTTGACCGTTTTTGACGCAGTTTTCTGCTGGTACAAGCTAGACTTGGCTATTGATAGCGTTCTGACATATTACGACAGACCGGCACTAGTCGGATTTTCCGTTTTCCACGAAAAACCATCTTTTTCAAAATTTAATTTTCAAAATTTTTTAACTCAAAAACCGCTCGTTGGATTTAGCTCAAAATTTTTGCAGACATACTTACCTTCCGTGCCCGCACTCCGCACCGCATTTTGCACCGCCGACTGTAGGGAAACCTGCAAAAATTTTCATTTTCCTCTAACATTTCGACATAAAAAACGGTTTTTTGACCGCTTTTCCAAAATTTTCTTCGTAGCGCTTTTCGGTTTTCTGCGCAGTCCTATAGCCCGCGCCGAGCCGCGTCTTTTGACACCTTGCACGCGCCGATCCGAGCTGTAGAACTTCAAAAACCCGATAGTGGTGGTTACATCTGTGTGGTAGACCAGCGAACCCTATAAAGTAGGTCAAAAATTTTTTTATTGTCTTATTTTATTTGTTATCGTCCCTAGACCCCTTTACAGTCGTACGAGGTATTACTCTAGCTTTAAGTGACACTGATTCCCTCTTTACAGGAATCAGTATTGTAAAAATTTTAGACAATCCTTTATTGAGGCACATTATTATCGACAACTGATCCCCTCTTTACAGGGATCAGTAAATTATTGTATTGACTTTTTTAATTTATTTAATTGAAAATTATTATTGACAAATTTTAATTATAAAAATTGTATTGATATTTAATTTAATTTTGATTTTTGTGCACGCCCCCATAATGCCTATTGTCAGAACCCCCGCACAGAACGAATCCGAAAGACCCCAGGTCTTTCCATCGGCCGCGGCGCTTACCCTGCGCTTCGAGGAGCGAAGCAAAACCGCATCCCCTCCCGGTTTGTACGAGCTGGTGAAGGAGGCGACGGCGGCCAGGGATGGAGTCGAGCCAAAAGACTCCGAAGTCCACCTTCCGCCATCAACACAACGCCTTCCAGAGGTTGATTCGCTGCTCGCTTCACTAGCGGAGCACAGCGCGTTGGTGAAGGAGAGCAGCGAAAAGATGGGAAAGCTGCAGCGGGCGATGGAAAGCCATGGGGAACAGCTTGAGAAGACGGCCACCTATGCGAGTGTAGCGGCGGGTCCACCGAAAAGGCAGACCCCAGGAAGGACCGCGCTGCACTCCATAGTGGTGACGTCAAAAGACGAAATGGAGACGGGGGAACAGGTCCTGGAGAAAATAAGAGAGGCAATAAGAGCAAAAGAGGGGGGAATTGAAATTGAGAATGTGCGAAAGGCCAAGGACCGCAAAATTGTCATGGGCTGCAGGACGAAGGAGGAAAGAGATCGGGTGCGGGAGCGCCTCAATAAAGCAGAACACCACCTCGTTGTCGAGGACGTGAAGAACAAGGATCCCCTGTTTGTGCTGCGGAGCGTCCTCCGCATCCACACAGATGAGGAAGTGCTGAGTGCGCTTCGAAATCAGAACGGGGAGGTGTTTCGCGACCTCGACAGCGAGGTGGATAGAATTAAAGTTAAATTTAAAAAGAACGCCAGGAATGCCCTAACCCACGACGTGATCGTCAGCGCGTCCCCTACTGTTTGGGGCAGAATAGTTGAAAAGGGGAAAGTGCGCGTGGACCTCCAGTCCGTCCACGCCGCGGACCAGTCGCCACTGGTGCAATGCACAAGGTGCCTCGGATACGGGCATAGTCGGCGTTCCTGTAAAGAACCGGCCGACTTATGCAGTCACTGTGGAGGACCGCACCTTCGTGCCGCGTGTGCCCAGTGGCAGGGGGCGGAACCAGCAAAATGCCGGAACTGTGCTGCGGCGGGGCTGGATAAGACAGATCACAGCGCCTTCAACCGAGACTGCCCTGTTCGGATCAGGTGGGACGCGCTGGCGCGCATGTCGGTGGCGTATTGCTGAGGGCACCTCAATGAATTCAGTCTCTGTCGGATGGCACCTAAAACACGCCGATAACACTATGGCAACATGGAGCCCGGGGGATGCGTCGGACCTAGAGGAAAGTTGCGGAATAAAAACGCATATTGGCCTGAACCACAACGGTATTAAGGGAACAAACAGCTGGAATTGGGGTCAGCTTCATAAGAAGATGGCCCAATTTAAATTGAGCATATATGGTTTACCGTTGTGGTACAACCCGAGGAAAAATGCGAGCATAAAAACCAGCGACAGGGGACGGCGTGTCCGTCGCGCCACAGCTGTAAAGAGTGCCAAGGCAAAGATTTGTACTTTAGTGGGTGGAGACCTTCCACTCTGTATACATGGCAAACTGAGACTGGTGACCAACGTCGGATCAAAGGAGTGGCCTCTCGCGCACGCAAGTGAGTGGCACCATGATAATAACATGACCCACCGCTTGCGCACGGAGCCATAATCCATGGCGGAAAGAGTAAAGGGAGCCACAGAGTGGAAGATCTCACCCCACAGAACTGCCCTTTATTGCGTTACGATCTCACGAAATAAAGCAATCTAATAGATATTTTTAAGATAATCTACTCTGTATACCAACAAAATTTTAGTTAAAATTATTATACATTGTAAAATGTGAAATAAAATAAATTATTAAAAGTGTTCAATCTAAAGCTACAAAACAAATACCTACAAAGTAATAGAATTATTCGAATAAAATAAGTATACGTCAGAACTCAAAAGTTTGTTTTTGCACTATTTGGTTTTTATCAGAAAATACAATAAAAGTAAAGCTTATAATTAAAAGTATTGTATACAGAGAATATGAAATATTATATATATATCTATTTATTTATCCATTGTACAACGTCTATTAAACAGAAGGAAAATAAAACAGCAGCCGATGGCAACGTCCCTGCGTAACTTTTGGCAGGGGACTTCGCATGGCAGGAGCCTTCCACTCCTGTCACAACCAAAAAAAAAAAAAAAAAAAACTTAAACAAACCAAACCTAACCTAACCAAACCAAACAACAAACATTAACAAAAAAAAATATTATTTTATCATTAACAATTTGAAATTATAATTAAACAAATAAAATACACAAATTAAAAATTACAATTAACAATAACAATAACAAACATAAATTTTTATTAAGAAGGCATAGCATAATTTAATAGCATTTAAATTATTATTAACAAAAATTATGAACTATTAACAAAACCAAACCTAACCTAACCTAACCAAACAACAAACATTCACAAAAAATATCATTTTATCATTAACAATTTAAAATTATAATTAAACAAATAAAATACACAAATTAAAAATTCACATTTAACAATTAAAAATGAAAAACGCAAAATAAAAAAATAACAATAACAATAACAATAACAATAACAATAACAATAACAATAACAATAACAATAACATTAACAATAACAATAACAATAACAATAACAATAACAATAACAATAACAATAACAATAACAATAACAATAACAATAACAATAACAATAACAATAACAATAACAATAACAATAACAATAACAATAACAATAACAATAACAATAACAATAACAATAACAATAACAATAACAATAACAATAACAATAACAATAACAATAACAATAACAATAACAATAACAATAACAATAACAATAACAATAACAATAACAATAACAATAACAATAACAATAACAATAACAATAACAATAACAATAACAATAACAATAACAATAACAATAACAATAACAATAACAATAACAATAACAATAACAATAACAATAACAATAACAATAACAATAACAATAACAATAACAATAACAATAACAATAACAATAACAATAACAATAACAATAACAATAACAATAACAATAACAATAACAATAACAATAACAATAACAATAACAATAACAATAACAATAACAATAACAAACATATTTTTTTATTAAGAAGGCATAGCATAATTTAATAGCACTTAAAACATTATTAACAAAAATTATGAACTATTAACAAAACCAAACCTAACCTAAACAAACCTAAACTAACCTAACCAAACAACGTACATAAAAAAAAATATCATTTTATCATTAACAACAATAACAATTTCAACATAACAATAACAAGAACAATAACAATAACAATATTAACATTTTTATTAACAAAGCATAGCATAATTTAATAGCATTATTATTGTGGCGTGAAAAGGGGTAATGTGTAGTGGAGATAATTCACAATCGACAACAAAAGTTTACAAAGGTTTATTGTAACAAGAAAAATACAAGAATTTAGAATTACAGACACTCAGGGTTAGAAAAGTGGGTTACAAGGTGCTGATCTACGTGACTCCCGTTAAGATGAGTGGAGCCACTTAACTTAGATGTCGCCGGCGCAGGAAAAAGGGCAGAGGCAGGTCCGCTGCGGCTTAAGTAGGCACCCGAGGTCCGGGGTGCGCGGAGAGCCAATGTCAAAGCCTATGTCAAAATCGAAGCCAAAATTGAAGCCAATGTCAAAGCCTATGTCAAAATCAAAGCTAATGTCAATGACTATGTCAATGACTGTGTCAATGACTGTGTCAATGACTGTGTCAATGACTGTGTCAATGACTGTGTCAATGACTGTGTCAATGACTGTGTCAATGACTGTGTCAATGACTGTGTCAATGACTGTGTCAATGACTGTGTCAATGACTGTGTCAATGACTGTGTCAATGACTGTGTCAATGACTGTGTCAATGACTGTGTCAATGACTGTGTCAATGACTGTGTCAATGACTGTGTCAATGACTGTGTCAATGACTGTGTCAATGACTGTGTCAATGACTGTGTCAATGACTGTGTCAATGACTGTGTCAATGACTGTGTCAATGACTGTGTCAATGACTGTGTCAATGACTGTGTCAATGACTGTGTCAATGACTGTGTCAATGACTGTGTCAATGACTGTGTCAATGACTGTGTCAATGACTGTGTCAATGACTGTGTCAATGACTGTGTCAATGACTGTGTCAATGACTGTGTCAATGACTGTGTCAATGACTGTGTCAATGACTGTGTCAATGACTGTGTCAATGACTGTGCCAATGACTGTGTCAATGACTGTGCCAATGACTGTGTCAATGACTGTGTCAATGACTGTGTCAATGACTTTGTCAATGACTATGTCAATGACTATGGCTATGTTAAATGTCAAACGTCAAATGTCAAATGTCAAATTTCAAATGTCAATGTCAATTGTCCTCAACTACTGTCTGGTTGCTGAGAGTGGCCTAGAGGTCCAGAGCAAATTGAGAGGTGTGGTGGCAGAGGCTGGAGAGTGTTGGCCTAAAATTGAGCAGGACCAAAACAGAATATACCTGTTCTGCGATTTCCATACCAATCTGCTCCGACTTTCGGTACCTCGGGTCAAGACGTAACGCATCGGATCAACTCTGGATGAATAAAATGACGACCTACGGATGCCCCTCAAGCTAAAGGAAAAAGTATAAAAGTTACCGGGACTCTGCGTTCACTGTATAGAATAAAAAATGTACTGCCATCTCGCATAAAGGCAAAGCTGGTACAGTCCCTCTTCTTCCCCATTATTGATTATGGTGATGTGTGTTACTATGCCTTGAATGCAGATCTATTCAATAAACTTGACCGCCTTCTTAATAACTGCATTCGATTCGTTTTTAATCTCCGTTAGTATAATCATGTGTCCGCACATCGGGCAATCTCAAAATGGTTGCCCATCAGACAGCGCAGAGCGTTAAGGGCTTTGACCACCTTGTTTTCACTTCTACACAAACCCAGTTCACCTTCCTACCTGACTTCTCTCTTTTAATATTTATGTTCTGCGCACAGCAAAAATCTACGTTCTTCCATAACCGTCATCTAGCATTATACTATTATTAACAAAAATTATTAACTATTAACAAAACCAAACCTAACTTAAACAAACCAAACCTAACCTAACCTAACCAAACAACAAACATTAACAAAAAAAAATATTATTTTATCATTAACAATTTGAAATTATAATTAAACAAATAAAATACACAAATTAAAAATTCACATTTAACGATTAAAAATGAAAAACGCAAAATAAAAAATTACAATTAACAATAACAATAACAAACATAAATTTTTAATTAAGAAGGCATAGCATAATTCAATAGCATTTAAATTATTATTAACAAAAATTATGAACTATTAACAAAACCAAACCTAACCTAAACAAACCTAACCTAACCTAACCAAACAACAAACATTCACAATTAATATCATTTTATCATTAACAATTTAAAATTATAATTAAACAAATAAAATACACAAATTAAAAATTCACATTTAACAATTAAAAATGAAAAACGCAAAATAAAAAAATAACAATAACAATAACAATAACAATAACAATAACAATAACAATAACATTAACAATAACAATAACAATAACAATAACAATAACAATAACAATAACAATAACAATAACAATAACAATAACAATAACAATAACAATAACAATAACAATAACAATAACAATAACAATAACAATAACAATAACAATAACAATAACAATAACAATAACAATAACAATAACAATAACAATAACAATAACAATAACAATAACAATAACAATAACAATAACAATAACAATAACAATAACAATAACAATAACAATAACAATAACAATAACAATAACAATAACAATAACAATAACAATAACAATAACAATAACAATAACAATAACAATAACAATAACAATAACAATAACAATAACAATAACAATAACAATAACAATAACAATAACAATAACAATAACAATAACAATAACAATAACAATAACAACATTAACATTTTTATTAACAAAGCATAGCATAATTTAATAGCATTTAAATTATTATTGTGGCGTGAAAAGGGGTAATGTGTAGTGGAGATAATTCACAATCGACAACAAAAGTTTTACAAAGGTTTATTGTAACAAGAAAAATACAAGAATTTAGAATTACAGAGACTCAGGGTTAGAAAAGTGGGTTACAAGGTGCTGATCTACGTGACTCCCGTTAAGATGAGTGGAGCCACTTAACTTAGATGTCGCCGGCGCAGGAAAAAGGGCAGAGGCAGGTCCGCTGCGGCTTAAGTAGGCACCCGAGGTCCGGGGTGCGCGGAGAGCCAATGTCAAAGCCTATGTCAAAATCGAAGCCAAAATTGAAGCCAATGTCAAAGCCTATGTCAAAATCAAAGCTAATGTCAATGACTATGTCAATGACTGTGTCAATGACTGTGTCAATGACTGTGTCAATGACTGTGTCAATGACTGTGTCAATGACTGTGTCAATGACTGTGTCAATGACTGTGTCAATGACTGTGTCAATGACTGTGTCAATGACTGTGTCAATGACTGTGTCAATGACTGTGTCAATGACTGTGTCAATGACTGTGTCAATGACTGTGTCAATGACTGTGTCAATGACTGTGTCAATGACTGTGTCAATGACTGTGTCAATGACTGTGTCAATGACTGTGTCAATGACTGTGTCAATGACTGTGCCAATGACTGTGCCAATGACTGTGCCAATGACTGTGCCAATGACTGTGTCAATGACTGTGTCAATGACTATGTCAATGACTATGGCTATGTTAAATGTCAAACGTCAAATGTCAAATGTCAAATGTCAAATGTCAAATGTCAAATGTCAAATGTCAAATGTCAAATTTCAAATGTCAATGTCAATTGTCCTCAACTACTGTCTGGTTGCTGAGAGTGGCCTAGAGGTCCAGAGCAAATTGAGAGGTGTGGTGGCAGAGGCTGGAGAGTGTTGGCCTAAAATTGAGCAGGACCAAAACAGAATATACCTGTTCTGCGATTTCCATACCAATCTGCTCCGACTTTCGGTACCTCGGGTCAAGACGTAACGCATCGGATCAACTCTGGATGAATAAAATGACGACCTACGGATGCCCCTCAAGCTAAAGGAAAAAGTATAAAAGTTACCGGGACTCTGCGTTCACTGTATAGAATAAAAAATGTACTGCCATCTCGCATAAAGGCAAAGCTGGTACAGTCCCTCTTCTTCCCCATTATTGATTATGGTGATGTGTGTTACTATGCCTTGAATGCAGATCTATTCAATAAACTTGACCGCCTTCTTAATAACTGCATTCGATTCGTTTTTAATCTCCGTTAGTATAATCATGTGTCCGCACATCGGGCAATCTCAAAATGGTTGCCCATCAGACAGCGCAGAGCGTTAAGGGCTTTGACCACCTTGTTTTCACTTCTAGACAAACCCAGTTCACCTTCCTACCTGACTTCTCTCTTGAATATTTATGTTCTGCGCACAGCAAAAATCTACGTTCTTCCATAACCGTCATCTAGCATTATATTATTATTAACAAGAATTATTAACTATTAACAAAACCAAACCTAACTTAAACAAACCAAACCTAACCTAACCTAACCTAACAACAATTATTAACCAAAAAAATATCAATTTATCATCAACAATTTAAATTTATAATCAAACAAAAATATACAATAAAAAATTCACATTTTACAACTAAAAGTGAAAAATTAAAATTTACAATAATAATATACAGTGACAATAAGAATAACAATATTTAATTTTTTATTAAGATAGCATAGCATAATTTAATAGCATTTAAATTATTATTAACAAAAATTATTAACTATTAACAAAACCAAACCTAACCTAAACAAACCTAACCTAACCTAACCAAACAACAAACATTAACAAAAAAAATATCATTTTATCATTAACAATTTAAAATTATAATTAAACAAATAAATACACCAATTAAAAATTCACATTTAACGATTAAAAATGAAAAACGCAAAATAAAAAATTACAATTAACAATAACAATAACAATAACAATAACAATAACAATAACAATAACAATAACAATAACAATAACAATAACAATAACAATAACAATAACAATAACAATAACAATAACAATAACAATAACAATAACAATAACAATAACAATAACAATAACAATAACAATAACAATAACAATAACAATAACAATAACAATAACCATAACAATAACAAACATAAATTTTTATTAAGAAGGCATAGCATAATTTAATAGCACTTAAATTATTATTAACAAAAATTATGAACTATTAACAAAACCAAACCTAACCTAACCTAACCAAACAACAAACATAAAAAAAAATATCATTTTATCATTAACAACAATAACAATTTCAACATAACAAGAACAATAACAATAACAACATTTACATTTTTATTAACAAAGCATAGCATAATTTAATAGCATTTTTATTATTATTGTGGCGTGAAAAGGGGTAATGTGTAGTGGAGATAATTCACACTCGACAACAAAAGTTTACAAAGGTTTATTGTAACAAGAAAAATGCAAGAATTTAGAATTACAGAGACTCAGGGTTAGAAAAGTGGGTTACAAGGTGCTGATCTACGTGACTCCCGTTAAGATGAGTGGAGCCACTTAACTTAGATGTCGCCGGCGCAGGAAAAAGGGCAGAGGCAGGTCCGCTGCGGCTTTAGTAGGCACCCGAGGTCCGGGGTGCGTGGAGAGCCAATGTCAAAGCCTATGTCAAAATCGAAGCCAAAATTGAAGCCAATGTCAAAGCCTATGTCAAAATCAAAGCTAATGTCAATGTCAAAATCAAAGCTAATGTCAATGACTATGTCAATGACTATGTCAATGACTATGTCAATGACTATGTCAATGACTATGTCAATGACTATGTCAATGACTATGTCAATGACTATGTCAATGACTATGTCAATGACTATGTCAATGACTATGTCAATGACTATGTCAATGACTATGTCAATGACTATGTCAATGACTATGTCAATGACTATGGCTATGTTAAATGTCAAACGTCAAATGTCAAATGTCAAATTTCAATGTCAATTGTCTTCAACTACTGTCTGGTTGCTGAGAGTGGCCTAGAGGTCCAGAGCAAATTGAGAGGTGTGGTGGCAGAGGCTGGAGAGTGTTGGCCTAAAATTGAGCAGGACCAAAACAGAATATACCTGTTCTGCGCACAGCAAAAATCTACGTTCTTCCATAACCGTCATCTAGCATTATATTATTATTAACAAGAATTATTAACTATTAACAAAACCAAACCTAACTTAAACAAACCAAACCTAACCTAACCTAACCAAACAACAAACATTAACAAAAAAATATCATTTTATCATTAACAATTTAAAATTATAATTAAACAAATAAAATACACAAATTAAAAATTCACATTTAACGATTAAAAATGAAAAACGCAAAATAAAAAATTACAATTAACAATAACAATAACAATAACAATAACAATAACAATAACAATAACAATAACAATAACAATAACAATAACAATAACAATAACAATAACAATAACAATAACAATAACAATAACAATAACAATAACAATAACAATAACAATAACAATAACAATAACAATAACAATAACAATAACAATAACAATAACAATAACAATAACAATAACAAACATAAATTTTTATTAAGAAGGCATAGCATAATTTAATAGCACTTAAATTATTATTAACAAAAATTATGAACTATTAACAAAACCAAACCTACCCTAAACAAACCTAACCTAACCTAACCAAACAACAAACATAAAAAAAATATCATTTTATCATTAACAACAATAACAATTTCAACATAACAAGAACAATAACAATAACAACATTTACATTTTTATTAACAAAGCATAGCATAATTTAATAGCATTTTTATTATTATTGTGGCGTGAAAAGGGGTAATGTGTAGTGGAGATAATTCACACTCGACAACAAAAGTTTACAAAGGTTTATTGTAACAAGAAAAATACAAGAATTTAGAATTACAGAGACTCAGGGTTAGAAAAGTGGGTTACAAGGTGCTGATCTACGTGACTCCCGTTAAGATGAGTGGAGCCACTTAACTTAGATGTCGCCGGCGCAGGAAAAAGGGCAGAGGCAGGTCCGCTGCGGCTTTAGTAGGCACCCGAGGTCCGGGGTGCGCGGAGAGCCAATGTCAAAGCGAGCCAATGTCAAAGCCAATGTCAAAATCGAAGCCAAAATTGAAGCCAATGTCAAAGCCTATGTCAAAATCAAAGCTAATGTCAATGACTATTGTCAATGACTATGTCAATGACTATGGCTATGTTAAATGTCAAACGTCAAATGTCAAATATCAAATGTCAAATGTCAAATGTCAAATTTCAATGTCAATTGTCTTCAACTACTGTCTGGTTGCTGAGAGTGGCCTAGAGGTCCAGAGCAAATTGAGAGGTGTGGTGGCAGAGGCTGGAGAGTGTTGGCCTAAAATTGAGCAGGACCAAAACAGAATATACCTGTTCTGCGATTTCCATACCATTCTGCTCCGACTTTCGGTACCTCGGGTCAAGACGTAACGCATCGGATCAACTCTGGATGAATAAAATGACGACCTACGGATGCCCCTCAAGCTAAAGGAAAAAATATAGAAGTTACCGGGACTCTGCGTTCACTATAGAATAAAAAATGTACTGCCATCTCGCATAAAGGCAAAGCTGGTACAGTCCCTCTTCTTCCCCATTATTGATTATGGTGATGTGTGTTACTATGCCTTGAATGCAGATCTATTCAATAAACTTGACCGCCTTCTTAATAACTGCATTCGATTCGTTTTTAATCTCCGTAAGTATAAATAGTGCCCGCACATCGGGCAATCTTAAAATGGTTGCAAATCAGACAGAAATATAAAATATAAATAAAATAACTGAATATAATAAGACAAAGTCAGTCGTTAACATGCCCCGACTATATGCCTACTGCAACACTTCCTAATATAAGGGCAGTCCAGTCGTCCGGCGATCATCGCCAGCACAGTATTGGAGCTGGCCCGCACCCTGCGCACCGCGGACGCGCACCGCTTGCGATGGTGCTGTGAAAACAGTCGGTGCGCGCTTCCGCAAACATGCCCGAGGCGCTGCAGTAGCGGGGCAGCCCCAACACTGCCCTGCCCCCTTACCATGACGTTTAAAGTAAGATTGTTTTAGTCCTGTTGCAGGAGTGTGCAAGTGACAGCGAGACACGTTGTGGTACGCCCCCTGCACGCGTTGTTGTACTGGACGCGGAGGGCATTGTAACTCGCATGTGTACAGCCCACAGGCTGCACGTGTACAAAAAAATAAATAAATATCTTGGGTTGGGACAACTCACACACGGCCATCTGATCCCAAGCTAAGCAGAGCTTGTGCTGTGGTAATCAGACAGCTGATAAACATACTTATATATTTTTTAAATACATACATATCTATCTATCTATATATATAAAACAAAGAAGGGTTTGTTACAACACTTATAACTCGAGATCGGCTAGACCAATTTTCATGGTTTTTGGTTCGTTGGATTTGTCCCCGCCCCGAATAGCAGAATACATCTTAAAAATAATGAAAACAGGATGAGAACATAATTTTTAAAAGATGAATCATTTACCCTTTTTTATGTTACTTTGTTTCGTACCTGTCAAACATTTGTTGTCCATCCTGTCAAATACTATAAGTAATGGTTGACATGCGTTCAGAAATAATGACAAAATGCATTCTTTCCCACCAACTATCCAATTGAATTTTTAAACTCCTTGGATGTGCCTGGCTTACCACCGCACAATTTACGACTAAAGACTGGTTCCGTAGTAATCATGCTTCGAAACTTAAACCAACCAAAACTGTGCAACGGAACACGTTTGGTGGTAAGTAAATTAATGAACAATTTGATTTACGCCACAATACAGGAAAATTCAAAGGTGAGGAAGTTCTCATTCCGAGAATCCCCATGATCCCAAACGACATGCCATTCGAGTTTAAACGACTTCAATTTCCAATCCGTTTTGCATTCAACATTTTTTTTTTTGGCCCTAAATAAATCATAAGGCAAATCCTTGAAAGTTTGTGGTCTTAATTTAGAACATCTATGTTTTTTTCCATGGTCAATTATATGTGGCATGTTTACGGGTCGGAAAACCTTCTGCATTGTTTTCGCGCCTGATAAAAAAACGAAAAATGTCGTTTATCACAAAGTGCTACACTGACGGCGAGTGATGGGTAGCTCGACGCTCGGTGTGACCCCGGAACATAAAGCTCATTACAGCCACCTGGCAGCCACTCTGCACCGACTCGCCTTATAACCGAGGCGATCCGGTGACGGTACGGAGTTGATATAGTGAGCGCATGCCCATACAAGTCCAAAAGAATACTAGCCGCAGGAGGCGAGTCGGTGCGGAGTGGCTGCCGGGTGGCTGTAATGAGCTATGACTTTAAAGGGCAACCGAAGGAACATGAGTGGGTTTTAGTCAGTAAAAGTCTGACACGCCCTCTCGCCGCACCCAGGACGGGAGACGTCATTTGATAAAAAAAAGGGTGCTACACTGAAAAGTGCAATCCATGCAAAAAATAAATAGCAAATAAAATATCACTGAATTATTAATCAATTTTTTAAAATTATTCTTATTTAAAAAGTAAAAAATGTGATCATTTGTTGCCTATGGGGAAACAAAGTTCGCGGGGTCAGCTAGTTATAGATAAATCACACCCAGACACAGGACAAACATTCGTGCTCATCACACAAAAGTTTGTCCTGGGTGGGAATCGAACCCACGACCTCCGGCTCAGCAGTCAGGGCTACTAACCACTAGACCAACAGGCCCGTCCCGACAAAGATGTGAAATATGCTTTAAAAAGTGTGAACTTAACTTGATCAGAACAGCGTGCAAACCTGCGTGCCAACATATTTGCTCTTTTTGACAGAGCTCTCCGTAAAAGCTCGAGAACATTTACTTGAGTTGGCAGACTCGTCTTACAATTAATTTGTTGTATTTCTCCTTGTATTTATTTGTATCTCTCTCCACTTCGAATAACTATATAGGGTGGAAAGCTTAAATGGGTCCTGGAAGAAAACTGGGAGGATGTCTGTTACCTTAAGTAGCGGGGCACCCTCGAAACCTACACCAGCATCTGGACCTGACGATCGACGCGCGGGCACTCGTCTCCAGCAGCGGCCAGTGACGTCAGGGGAGTGCTAGACCAGTGAGGAGGTTAATCGCTGTATAGGCTCTAACCCA
>JAWMCH010000243.1:0-11368 GCA_033675125.1 Athetis lepigone | reverse complement strand
CGCGCTACGATTCCGTTCAACACCGTAACAATTTAGGTATGTATGTGTATTAGCCAATTACCAATACATAAAATTATGCCCACTGAAATAAGCCGCCAAAACTAATTTATACGAATACGAAAAATATTGCAATCGCAACACGACCGTCAACGACACAAGTTTATAATTTTCTTAGGTGGTTGATACCAAACTTACCAAACTTCTTATACCAAATGTCAGCTTTCTAGCACTACAGGAAGTAGCCACATCAGCAGTGTCGGCTTTCATAGCCCATAGCCCAATAGCCCAATCTTTCTCTTTGCATTTTTACTTGATTTGTTCAAACAAACTTCCACACCCCCATTTTAGGGGAAGGAGGTCGAAATCTATAAGTTTATGAATTTTTCTGTTGGTTGTATACTAAACTTAGGCTACATACCAAATTTCAGCATTCTAGCACTTCAGGAAGTAGCCAAACATTTTGATGATCATCAGTGTGTCAGTGTGTCAGTGAATCAGTGACGAAATCGGTGTATTTTAGATATCAATAAAATCTAAAGTATAAAAGCTATTCAATTGAAACTTTGTATGTTTATTGAGTCTGTTATTGACATTATTTCTTGTGAATATGAAGTGTCTGGTACATCGGATACCAACTCTATGAGGGTTCGAAAAAACGACGAAACACTTCGAGAAAAGGTAGGTAGTGCCCCTGCGCTTCGCTTGCTTGTCTTGGCCGGGGGCACGACCGTGCCCCCCGATACCCCGCAATCGAATGTTTCCGCGGAATATTTCGCCCGAATTATTAAGAATTAAATAAACGTGTTTATTTTTTGTGTGGTGGGTGAAATTATTTTTCAGTGGCACTTAAGTTAGTAAAATATAAATGGTTATTTTATTATAAATCTGATTGATTAAGAAGTATATTTATGTTCATATTTTTATAAAAAAATAAAAATCCTGTTAATCGCAGGATAACATATATCTACATTATGTTATCCTGCGATTAACAGGATTTTTGTTTTTATGTAGGTTATTTCGAAGTCAAAGCCACGTTTTCACTAGGGGACATGTCGCGGAGACAAGTCGTTTGACATTCACGTACTTTGTTTCTGCAACTTTGTCCCTCGACATACGACTTGTTCACACTAGCCAGTACTGTACTGTACTAAGTTCTGCAACTCGTAAATGTCGCAAGCGACGTCGGGCGACATGTCGCGGGACACGTACATTTCGTGTCGGGCGACAAGGTCGCGACACAAATGTCCCCTTGTTAAAATGTGGCTGAATGCTATTTTTCAAAATGTTAGTTGTGGAATAAAAAAACAGGCCGAGCATATTTGATTTGTTTTTTGAAAAAGGGTTACCTATGTTTTTGTTTAGTTTGTATATAGCTCTGCTATTCGCATCGCTAAGTATTCGCGAGTCACATAGATAGGTATTACTAAATAAAGGAAAACCTAATAAATAAACTCAAAAACTATTGTGTCGCTTTCAAAAATTCTTACACTATTGGAAAGCTACTACTAATAGTACTAATATTATAATGCGATGCGGAGGAGTTTGTTTGTTTGTTTCTTTAAACGCGCTAATCTCAGGAACTACTGATCCGATTAGAGAAATTCTTTGTTTTTTAAAGTCCATTCATAGAGGAAGGTATTAGGCTATATAACATTACGCTTGGGCACGCCGTAATAGCGGCGGTAAGACCCCTCTTTAAGGAGTGGCTGGAGAGGCGCCACGGCGCTGCTCTCACGTTTCGCCTGACACAGGTCCTCACTTTATTTAACATCGTTGTAAGGCCTGAAAGTAGTGATTTTATATACTAGGTGTATTTTTGGTTTTGCGCAACCCGCTAGGAGATGATTCTACCCATGAAAACAAACTAATGTCAGCTGTTTTTTTGAATAAATAAATGATTTATTTTTGTAAATAGGTAAAAAACCGTCTGCCAACGTCTACCAGCAAGAGTTAGTCCGATGCCAACTTCTTAATTACGTGCCCGTAAATTTATAATAATTTATTGTTGGAAAATTATTCAGTTTAAAACATCTTTGCTTTTAAAAATAAACCTGAATTTCAGAATTTTCTATTTTCCAAACAAAAAAGAGTTTTCCAGATCGGTCCGGTATTGGAATAATCGGTGAACATACATAAAATAATAAACATAGGACTCCAACGTATTGGGAACCTCCTCCTTATTGAAGTAAAACAAAAATCAGTAAAAGATAAACGTGGTTGCAACTGTTGCAAGTGCTTGAACGCACACGTGAACTCAACACAAGGTCGGTACTTCGATTTACGATCTACATTGTATATTGCTAAACGTCACGTTTTTACACCGTGTTAGGAAAGTCCAGGATATATTTAAGGATACGATAATATGAAATGGAAATGAAATGAAATCGTTTATTATTATGCAAGTAGGATCTTGAAATCACTTTTACAAGTCATATTTATTATGCTAGTTGGAGCCGGCATTTCCTAACTGGACTACCTCTGAGAAGAAACGCCGAAACAAACTAAAACTAAGGGATCATCGTCTCGTTTAAAGTCCAGACAATTTCAATATTTTTTTGCAACAAACCATGCAGAATAACATTCGGGCTAGCCTTTTGAGGAAAGTGCCAGTAACAGTTTAGGTAAACCAGCCTCAAAAAGCATCGTGAGTTCAACTTTAACCTAAAGGAGCTCCACAAACCGATACCACATTACTGCTTGTAATATCATGCTCACATATAACTAATAAAAATGTAGATTGTTCCAATTACAATAATAATATTATCAGCCTATAACTGTCCCACTGCAGGGCAAAGGCCTCTTCTCACACAGAGAAGGTACGAGCATTGATCACCACGCGCGCTCAAGGCGGATTAGCGATTTCCGACTTATATTCACTACAAGTCCAGGTTTTCTCACGATATTTTCCTTCACCGATGTCTGTGATGTCCAAGATAAACTTAAGAAAGTACATATGAATAGAAAAAGTCACATTGGTATTTGCCTGGATTCGAACCCACAACCTCCTACATGAGAGGCGGGCGCCTGAACCACTAGGTCATCACGAAATTACTAAAATAATAATAAAACAATAATAATATAATCGTTCCCAAAATCTTAAATAGGACACCGTAGCGCTCGCGGTTGCATCGGGTCTCCAAGCTATGATAAGAGAGTGATGATGTAGTTATGATCCGTTCTTCTTTCGATGTGTATCTAGAGCGCGTGTCAACAATTTATTAATTTTACGAGGCATTTTTTACCCAGCCCGCTAACTGGGCGACACTATAATCCCTTGGATAGACTGGTCCGACATTCTTTTCTGACTACCCGTAACGACGGTCACAGTTCTACGAAAGGCCACCGGGCCAACGGCTTTACGTGCTTTCCGAGGCACGGGATGTCAGTGATATCCAAGATAGTTCTTAGAAAGTACTTACATTGTACAGGGAGGTTTAGTATTCAGTATCATTTATTGCATTCATGTAGTTTACAAGTTGTTACAAATAATATATTAGGTATCATACATGACCCTGCTAGGGCACAACAATATTATAAGTATTTTAAGGTCTAACTTCAGTATCACAACACGAGTATATTATTATTATTACTATTCACATATTGCTCTGTCTGTGCATATAACATAAAGATAAAATTTAAATTTGAGCATTTTTATCAGGTGTCTATTATTTATTTGTCATATAAGTAAGAAAATGTCCTAAATTACAAATAATTAGTTTACAATATACACACATCAAAAGTGTCTAGGGATATTTCAATTAAACCTAAACCTAAAGTTCTATTAACTTTTTGTTAAGACACCTACACATTAAAATAAACCTTGTTTAATAGCCTATCTAATCTGATAATAAACATTTAGATAAAGTTAAAACTCAGACAAAATTTCAATCTTAACTTTATTTTTGAAACATCACATCCTAAACAAGAAAACTATTTTTTTTTTACAAAAATTGTTGAAAACATAAAATTAATAATCCGTGGATCCACTTAAGACTCTCCTGACACATCTGCAGCGGTTCTGCATACTCAAAACAAGGTGTCAATATCCTGTTGTGGAATACTGTCCCAAATTGCGGTTTCTGAAGCCATGAGGACCAGTCAGAGCGTTATATCCAGACTTTGGTCACGTTATCGTGTCACAGGGGAAGTGGTGGAACGGCACCGAAGACCTCAACGCATTAAAACACATGTACAGGACCGATTCATAGTAAATGCTGCATGAAGTCAACCAAACGTAACGGCAATGCAATTGGTTCAAAGGCTACATAGAGAGTATGGTTTGCTGGTAAGCGGTCAAACTTTGAGAAGACAATTGCATGAAGTCAACCTACGTACTCGTAGGCCACTTCGGGTACCAGCGCTAAGGAGAGGCAATCGATGAAGAAGATTACAATGGGCTATTGCACACGAAAACTGGAACCATTCTCAATGGTCACTTGTGCTTTTCACTAATGAATCTAGGTTTGGATTTCATCCTGATTCGCGAAGAGTACGCGTTTGGAGAGAACCTGGACGTTGGAATCGACTGCAGCACCTACAACAAGTTCATGCATATCAAGGTGGCACGATTATGGTTTGGGCAGGAATTCGTCTTGGCGGTAAAACGGACCTCGTTTGGATACAAGGCAATATGACTGCTCTAAAATACCGAGATGAGGTGCTAGAGCCTGTAATCTTGCCCCACAGACAACAAATAGGACAAAATTTACAGCTAATGCACGACAACGCCCGTCCACATACGGCGCGTATCGTCACAAGTTGGTTACAATAGCATGATATCCAAGCTTTAGACTGGCCTGCACAATCCCCTGACTTAAATCCTATTGAGCATGCCTGGGATATGCTTCTGAGAAGAGCTCTTAGCAATTTCCCTGAAGATATTGAGGATGAAAACCAGCTTTTCTTGCATCTTAAAAGGACTTGGGACAGTATTCCACAACAGGATATTGACACCTTGTTTTGAGTCTGCAGAACCGCTGCAGATGTGTCAGGAGAGTCTTAAGTGGATTTACGGATTATTAATTTTACGTTTTCAACAATTTTTGTAAAAAAAATAGTTTTTTTGTTTAGGTTTTGATGTTTCAAAAATAAAGTTAAGATTGAAATTTTGTCTGAGTTTTTCCTCTTCTTCTAAGTTTTTTTTTTTAATTTAACTTTATCTAAATGTTTATTATCAGATTAGATAGGCTATTAAACAAGGTTTATTTTAATGTGTAGGTGTCTTAACAAAAAGTTAATAGAATTTTAGGTTTAGGTTTAAAACAAACAAAAAAGAGTTTTCCAGATCGGTCCGGTATTTGAATAATCGGTGAACATACCTAAAATAATAAACATAGGACTCCAACGTATTGGGAACGTCCTCCTTATTGAAGTAAAACAAAAATCAGTATGAGCATGCCTGGGATATGCTTCTGAGAAGAGCTCTTAGGAATTTCCCTGAACATATTGAGGATGAAAACCAGCTTTTCTTGCATCTTAAAATGACTTGGGACAGTATTCCACAACAGGATATTGACACCTTGTTTTGAGTTTGCAGAACCGCTGCAGATGTGTCAGGAGAGTCTTAAGTGGATCCACGGATTATTAATTTTATGTTTTCAACAATTTTTGTAAAAAAATAGTTTTTTTGTTTAGGACGTGATGTTTCAAAAATAAAGTTAAGATTGAAATTTTGTCTGAGTTTTTCCTCTTCTTCTAATTTTTTTATTAAATTTAACTTTATCGAATTGTTTATTATCAGAATAGATAGGCATTTAAACAAGGTTTATTTTAAAGTGTTGGTGTCTTAACAAAAAGTTAATAAAATTTTAGGTTTAGGTTTAATTGAAATATCCCTAGACACTTTTGATGTGTGTATTTATATTGTAACTATAGATGCTGGCGGGAAAAATTCCGAATCATTCCCGTCGAATACTTCGGAAGTATTCCGAATTATTCTGAAACATTGGGAATATTTCAACTGCCAAAAAAAAACCCGGAAAAATTGTATTAATCCATTAAAAGCCACTGTACTCGATTGAGTACAGCGTAATAAAGTATAATAATAAGGTGGATCACCTAAAATTTACAAGAACTGTAATTTACACTTCGGAATAATGCTGTACTCAATCGAGTACAGCAGATACCTCTAATGGGTTCACAGGGAATATAGCCTACAAGCTGTCCCCCGCGGTTTTATCCGCGTTTAATTTCCTTTGGTTACTTCTTAGCCCCCCGTAAACCGTTTATGCAGCGCACGCAACAAAAGTCCTCAAATGTGAATAATTTTCCCCGTTTTTGCAACATTTCTCACTGACGCTTCGCTCCTATTGGTCGCAGCGTAATGTTTTTTTTTTTTTGGTGAGTGGGAAATCATCCAATGTCTGCTCCCGTCCTGGGTGCGGCGGAAGGGCGTGTCAGACTCTTACTGACTAAAACCCACTCATGTTATCGAGATTGCCCTTTATGTTCCAGGGTCACGGTGACTACTATACACATTCCGCAACCCCGGCAGGCGTTGGCCCTGTTAGGCCCCTTCCTGTGCTAACTCCTTCTCTTTGAACGCGCGTGGAACACTAACGCGCCGTCGACGCGGTCCTGGTCCTAGCCGGGCGGCGAGCTACCCATCGCTCGCCATCCGCAGAACCGCGCCTACGGTGGCCGGTAGTCGTCTTGCGACTCTCGACGTCTTCGCCTGGGTCTTTGTCCGGGGCGAGAGGCTCGTCGTTGCCTCTCGCGCGCCGCCGCTTCCTTCGCTAGCATAACTGCTTCGCAGAAGGAGGCGACGGCATCCCATTCCGTCTCGCCCCGCAGCATGGCCTGAACCAGCGCTGGGCGCGAGAGGTCACCGCCGCCGATCGCCTCTACTAGGACACGTCTATGGTCCGCCCATGCGGGGCACACCTCCACCGTGTGCTTGACCGTGTCCTCCAGGCGACCGTTGCTGCAGTGGTGACACCCAGGCGTCGCTTCCGCCTGAATCCGACACAGGAACCTCCCGAACTGACCGTGTCCGGTGAAGAAATAAACTAATATTTAACTCACGCGACGCCACGCTTGCTCTCCAACCATCACATGCAAGATCCCATTGGCCCATACAAATTCCATTGCAGTAACGACACAAGAAAAAACAATAGGCGAGGTGTAATTAAAAACGCTTATCAGTAAATAATTATGGCGATATCAGGAGTGATAACGCGAAGTAACTCGACAGCATGGAGTTAACCTTTCAACGTCCAAGCGACAGCTGGCTATCGCGCTGCTATTGTGTCGCGTATATAACGGTCGAAATTTATATTCAGTTGAAATGACATTCTTAAGATGTTTGGTTTCCCTTTAATTTAATTACCCATGTTTGTTAGACATAATTAGTCCTTATGAATGGCCCTAACGTTTGATGCTATAAAAACACAAAGTGTCACTTTTTTGGCTTTTAGCAGGTTCGATTCCCGAGTGTGACAAGCGAAATTTCGAAAATCTTTAAAAATAGGAATGTTTCCTTTACCAAAATAATTTATCTTTAAGTTTTTAAAGTAGTTTTCCTCCAGGGCCCATTAAAACTTTCCACCCATAAACTGTTTATCTGTTAACCTGTCTTTATCTTATTAATAAATGTTTACAATAGGAATTCTTCCTTCTTACGATCCATTCACACTGGTATCTACAGGGTGGCTTGACTCGCAATCAGTGACGCATGATAATACACGGTTTCCAAAAATAAAATTTTCTTGTTCACAAACTAAGCTAAATTTAAGTTATTTGCATCTTTCTCTGTCCGTTTCATTAGGAAAGGACAAAAGATACATAGTTTAGTCCTGACAAATTAGAAAGCGCCTGAAGCAAATCGACGTATTTTTAGTCGCCATGTTTTTAATCGCGTCTAAGTTATGTATGGAGTGTCTGTCTTAATTTGACAGAACTAAACTAATATTTTATCTTCTGTCCTTTTCTTAATGAAATGGAAAGAGATAGATGTACTTAAATTTAGGTTAGTTTGTGATCAAGAGAATCGGGACCATTATTTTACTAGTTTAAACTGCATAAAACTGCACTCATTTCATAAAAAAAAACTGCAGTAAGTATAATAAAAACGTTACGAACGTTTTTATTTTTAACCAACTTTTAAAAAACGAGGAGGTTCTCAATTCAGATGTTTGTATTTTTTTTATGTTTGTTCGCGCACTTCTCCGTTGTTACCAACCGATTTGAACAATTCTTTTTTTGTTTGAAAGGGTAGACATCCCAAATGGTTCCACTGTCATCAGGTCCAGGATCTGATGATGGTATCATGCCGACATCGAAGGAAGTCGGTTTATTTTTGCAAAAAGTTATCTTGTATTGCTACAACTATGTGCCACTAGATTATTCTTTTTTACTTTTTGATGACGCTGCAAAGTTTGAAATGGTTTATTAGGAATAAACGATTTGACTTTGTATCTAATCCATACTAATATTATAAATGGGAAAGTGTGTCTGTCTGTCTGTTTGTCTTTCTTTCACGGCAAAACGGAGCGACGGATTGACGTGATTTTTTAAGTGGAGATAGTTGAAGGGATGGAGAGTAACATAGGCTACTTTTTGTCTCTTTCTAACGCGAGCGAAGCCGCGGGCAGAAGCTAGTAGCGAGATAAATAGACGTTACTAAACCACTAAACACTGACTTTAGCTTAGCACTATACCTGTCACTGTTACACAACTGTCAAACGTCAATTGCACGATAGAGATGGAAACATGGCTAAGCCAAAGTCAGTGCTTATAATTTATGTCGCTATAAGCAGCGTTTAATAACTACAATTCACCCTATACTAATATTATAACTATAGCTGCCTGTTCCTCGCGTTTTCACCCACCTCTTTGGTAGCTACTCCGCTCCTGTGGGCTGTAGCGTGATGTTATATAGCCTATAACCTTCCTCAATAAATGGACTATCCAACACAAAAATATTTTTTTTAATTCTAACCATTATTATTTCTGGAGGACGCACTTGTGCCAAACAAATAAATAGCTTCAGCTTTAATCCTATACAGTCAGCAAAGTAGATAAGTACTAGCTTTTGCCCGCGGCTTCGCTCGCATTAGAAAGAGACAAAAAGTAGCCTATGTTACTCTCCATCCCTTCAACTATCTCCACTTAAAAAATTACGTCAATTCGTCGCTCGCCGTTTTGCCGTGAAAGAAAGACAAACATACAGACAGACAGACACACTTTCCCATTTATTATATTAGTATGGATACAGGGTTGTCAGATACAGTTTAAATTTTCTCAAAAACCCACGGATATTTTCTAATAAACATTTAAACTGTAGTAGAAAATAATTAGTTCTTCAATTAGGTTAAATTTCATTTGAACACATTCATTAGTACTCAAGCAAACCTCAATTGTAGATGACGGCCCTGCATACTTATCTACTTTGCTGACCGTACATGCTAATGACCTCACTAAGATTGAATTTTGAATGTCACAAGCAGTCACGACCTTTTTATCTCAATTAAATTCAATTAAATAATTGAATTATTACTTATTAAGTTATTACTTACTTAATATTATGTAAACAAGTCTTTTTATAAGTGAATTTGTTATTCTGTTTTGAGAAATAAATATCTTTAATCTCCGAACACACGTGATTCAAGAAACAAAAGAAAGACAATAGCAGCGCGACAGCCGGCTGTCGCTTGGTCGTTGAAAGGTTAAACCTTCAAACACACGTGATTCTAGAGACACAAAAGAAAGACAATAGCAGCGCGACAGCCGGCTGTCGCGTGGTCGTCGAAAGGTTAATTAAGATAATTTTTGCTGTGATGTGGCGATGGTGCATTGACATGACATAGAAATGTAAATAAATTCTTATCTGAGGACAAGCTCTATCTATAGGGGGGAAGGGGTGTGTCTTATTATATCGTTATCTTTTTACAAACATAGGGTAGGTATTTTGTGACTTTCAGTTCATATATGGGCTTGGCGAAAGTATTCATATATCTTCACTACATAGTATAAAAACAAAGTCGCCTTCTCTGTCGCTATATCATGTATGCTTAAATCTTTAAAACTACGCAACGGATTTAGATGCGGTTTTTTTTAATAGACAGAGTGATTCATGAGGAGGGTTTTTAAGTATAATCAATGCTTATTATAGTTAAATAAATAAATAAAACTTTATTGATACAATTCCTTACAGCTTACTTAATACTAAGTGTGATTCTTATAAACTAAAGGCGTACAAAAATTGTAACCCTGCCTCCTAAACTAGGAATCCCTGTGTTAGGAGGCAGTGTTCTACTGCCGCTTGGACACTATAAACCTTATGACTATTAGGTGCTGGCAAGCTGATGGATATTGGTGCCGATTCTCTTGTGCACAAACTAACGTAAATTTAAGTTAAGTGCATCTTCCTCTTTCCGTTTAATTAAGAAAAGGACAGAAGATCAAATATTAGTTAAGTCCTGTCAAATTTAGACACTCCATAGATAATTTAGACGCATATTAAAAACATGGCGTCTAAATATACGGCAATTTTCATCAGGCGCTGTCTAATTTGACAGGATTAAACTAAATTGTATCTTCTGTCCTTTTCTTTAAGAAATGGAAAGAGCATGATGCACTTAACTTAAATTTACGTTAGTTTGTGCACAAGAGAATCGGCACCATTATACAACAAAAATATTATATCAACGTGAAGAAATAAGTATTAAACTAAAGAGTAAAATGACTTTAGGTAAGATGCACTGTATGTGGTGTTGGTGTGTGTGTGTGTGTGTGTGTGTGTGTGTGTGTGTGTGTGTGTGCGTATGTGCGTATGTGTATGCTTGTGCATATGTGTGTGAGTGAGTGTGCTGGTGTCAAGAGTGGAACTTGTTTGTGTCAGTGTGAGCTCAGTGTAATGTGTGAGGATTATTAGAATTGTGTGAAATTTATTGCAGAGTTAAAAGATCTGTAACACCCGTGCGAAGCTGGGGCGGGTCCGCGGGTCGCTAGTTTATAATAAATGAATCACTAATCTATACTAATAGTATAAAGAGGAAAGATTTTATTGTTTCGTATAGGCTCCCATAACTACTGAACCGATTAGAAAAATTCTTTGGGAACAAATTAAATGATCACCAAAATAAACTTTTGACGTGACAACGTCTTATAAATTGGTTTGCCGGGTGACACTTCAAGAAACTGCGTTACGCTCCGCTCACGTTATGCGCTCACAATGAGAGCGAGTGAGAGGCACGCGTCCCTTCCACTCGGGCATGGTTAGCCCGCCTAAGAGCGAGAGAGACAGACATAAACTATTATTTCATCCTTCTTCCTACTATACGAATGAATATTCACATTAAAATTATTTTACCACTCAAAGTCGTTGTCACGTAAATCTTTCGCCCGTATACCGACTTTACAGGCAACC